>BSBK01009315.1:0-5000 GCA_027943335.1 Chamaecyparis obtusa | reverse complement strand
GTGCCTCAGTTGTCCTGTCATAAAAAACCACTCCACAAAAATACTATGTGCAAGATCTTAATAGAGGCTTATCCATATGGTTAGGAAAATCATCCTAATTTGATAATGAAATTTGGAATTATTCAAATCTTGATAGTAACAATAAGTGCTAAATAATATAGAGTGAGCTTGGTGTAATAGGGTCCTTTAGCCTTTATACCCCCAAATAATGAAATCAAAATTTTTAACTACTTATAGTATTCCCTTAATTCCAAATAGATCTGTCTGAACAAATTTTACCTCTTGGTTGCTATATCGTGAAAGTTGTTTGCTACTATAATGCTATAAAGATTTCCTCTTAATTTGTGGACTATATGAGTTACACCTTGCCATGGGAAACAGACTAGTTGTTTCTTAAGAATTTCTTTAGAACCCCATAGTGCAATGTGCTAGTAAACCTCAAAGCAAAAAGAAGGTGGGTTCTATAAGCCAAGGAGCTAGACCGGGTTTCTAGATATCGAGACCATCCATTGTTCACCTATTCTAAAGTCAACCATAAATGCTGATAAACAAAGATTCTGCAGTAGATTGACTACAATACTCGGTCCAGCTCTATCTGTCCTGAGTCTAAATATAGTCCCTAAAAGATAAAAACTAGGAGGGTAATTGAATGTTGGTCTCTGATGTATTCAGAAAGGTTCAAAGGCTAGAAAACTATTCTTTGTCCTGAGGTTTCCAAATATGTAATTAAACATAGCTTTATTTGAGTAAATGCCTATTTATTACCATTTCCTCCTAAATAATCAAAAGAAAAGAATCAAAGCCTATGAGTCATAGCTATTGGCTATGGCTACCCCACATATGGGGCAGAGATAAATTATTAGGCTTGGGGATAGGTTTGCCTAGCTAGTTTTGGTAAGAGCATTATATCTAAGGATTGATAGGATTATGTTCTAGTTAAACATGTCGATTTTAGCTGCCCCTACTCTATGGTTAATAGTCAGGTTTTGATGAAAAGGTACACATGATTATTTAAACATTAGAATTTACTAGAAATCAAATCACAAGATTTTATGAAAGAATATATTCAAAAGTCCTCTTCATTGTTGCTTGACTAGATTTTGAGCTATTGTCATCAATGTTCGCATTTCTTCTACTTATGTATTTTACCCTCATCCAACCAGAGATTGATTAACTTTTATGGTTCCAGTTCTTCAAGGCATTCCATATCTTCAGTTCCAACTTCATCTACAATTCCAGTATGTATAAAACTAGTCTTTTGTGTCAGGTTTGAGTATATGCAAGTGATATAATAGAAAGAGTATGTTTCTCTTAGCTATGTCTTTTTTCTTTTTGATGTCTTCCATATCATAGTTTTTGCAAACAGGGTGCCTTTGAGTAAGATGGAGGACTGAGTTGAGGTTTCCCAAGAATCTCTTTTTGAATGTTTTATTGCAGAGGCTCCATAGTTCTAGCTCATCAAAACCCAAAGAGGAGATGGCTGAGACAAAATATGAAGTGATATCGGTAAGGTCCTAACACCATCGCCATTGTAGATAAACTCCATTGCTAGGATACAGACTTAAGGCTAGAGATACTATAAGAGATTTACCGAGTCTCATACGCGGGGTTAGTATATACTTAGATTAATGTGTAGGAATTATATCTCTTGCAAATATATATTGTGTCAAGGGAGAGTATATTAATATGATCTATTCGACTCTAGATTATATCAATAGGGATGATATTCCTATAGAGGTCTTAATAACTAAAATTTGACTATAAGAGCTTTATGCTGGTAAGTATATCCTAAAGGGCATAATTGTACTCAATAGATAATCAGTTTGTGGCTACTTCAGTTATCTCTCAATAACAAGATATCTAATTTAGTCTTGTATTTACTCATTACCCATTAATTCTTTTCAACTACAGTACTTTAATAAATATAATACTCTAGAGTTTTCTATTCAAACTCATGTACTTGCTTAGGTAAAGCTGAGAAGGACTAAAGATAATCTACTAATATTATAGAGTTTACACAATATCCCCATTAACACCCTGATTAGCTAGCTTGTCTGCATCTATATTACCTTCCCTATAAATATGTTTGATTTCAACTTGGGGAATGGTGTCTATGAATGTCAATGATATCTTCTAGCTTTGAATTGAGTTTCTAGTTTAGAGTCTTTCTAGTCTTAATAGCATTGATTATGATTTGAGAATCGCCCTCAATTTCGACCTTGGTGAGGCCTAGTTATTTGCATAATTTAAGTCCTTCTAATACAACCTTACATTTCGCCATGTTATTAGTTCTTGGTTTGAATAGGCCTAGCATATTTAGATATCGTTTCTCTATTCCAATTGTGTATAATTCCTCCTATACCTGCTATGCCTGGATTGCCTTGAGAGGCCCTATCGAAATAATTTTATACCACCCATCTTTGGGGGGTGACCATTTGCACAAACTTCTATCCGATTTTGATTTGTTACCCCCTCTTCTATATAATGGTGGGATTGCTAACGAGGCCAGATGTTTCTAATCTTATTGTCCCATGGTTTAAATGAATTTTCCATACTCATCTTTTCTCTAAGTTTAATGTTTATGAATTCAATGATTGATGTTTCTATTTTATTGGTAATCGTTGTCCATTCAAACTTTGGCCAGTAAAGATTCTTCTGTTCCTTTCTTTCCAGATTTCCCAACTAAAATAGAGGGGGAAATGACCCATTGTCCTTGTATAGGCTATCCTTATTCAATGAGGGCCACGCCCTAAGACAGTCCACAAGGTCGAAAGGCATAACAACATGCCAATTTAGGCATTTGCACAGCCAATTCCAGCACTTCTGGGTAAATGTGCAGTTTAAGAGTAGGTGATTGAACATCTTCTTCTTGAGATTCGCATAAAGGGCATCTAGAAGGGCCCTCATAGCCAAACCTCCTTAACCTATCTGTAGTAAGAATTTTCTTTTGTAATGCTATCCATAGGAAAATCCCTGCTTTGGGGAGGCACATTTTATGCCAGCACAAGTTCAGAGGGATATCTAGGGAGTCCAGATTATGGTCCTGCACAATCATTTTATAACCATCCTTCACATTGTATAATCCATTGTTTGAGCCAACCCAAATAAGATTATCTCCCCTATTTTTGATTGTAACTATTCTGTCTTTTAAAGTGTCAATGAGTCTTAGTTTTTCCTCATTTTCTACTGGTAGATCATATACTATTTTCCATGTTTGGTCCTCTTCAGGAAAATTATATCCTTCAGTAAAGTGCCTCTAATATTTTTATAGGAGTCTATGAACCCTTGAGTGAAGCCTAACTTAATGAGGGGGGGGTATAACCACCCCAAGAATCTTCCCAAAAGAGGGCCTTGTCCCCTTTTCCAATATCCCAAGTGAGTAGATTATTAATAACTCCTCTAGATTCTTTAATAAAGTTCCAAAGGTGAGATCCTTTAACGTGGGTCCAGGATCTAAAGATATTAATAGGATCCACATTTGGGATATAATTTGTGCAAGAGGATTAAGGCCCATTTGCTACTAGAATCCTTGTAAATTAGCCAAATGAGTTTGGCACCTAGTGCTTTGTTTTGCCATTGAAGATTTTTAATACCTAATGCGCCTAGGGAAGTTGGTTTGCACAAATTTTCCCATTTAATAAGGGCTAATTTTTTTGTCCTCTGAAGGACCTTGCCAATAAAAATATCTAAAGAGCTTGTCTAAGCTAGCTTTGATATTGACAGGAAGAGGTAGTATCGACATCTGATACGTGGGGATGGCAGCCAATATAGATTTACTCATTGTAGCCCTTCTAGCTTTAGTTAGCCATTTACCTTTCCAGCTTCCTTTTTGGATTGAATATTGGATAAAACTTGTTCCCATAACTTGGTGCTACAGATTCCCTTATCTAGGGGAATCCCTAGATATTTGCAGGGAAATTTGCCTATTTTGTAGCCCAGGATGTTACCTATCTGATGGGCCTCTAATTGAGGATGTATTGATGAATTTTTTTTTAGATTTATTTGGGTTGACTATCTATCCTGATGCTTCATATATATATCCAGAACGTCTCTGAATGCTTTAGCTTCCCTACAAGTGGATGCTCCTGGGAGTATGGTGTCATCAGCAAATTGTTGGTGAGTTATATTAGGGACTTGTTCTGTAACTTTGATTCCTGTTATTTTCCCTTCTAAGTGAACCTTGGTTATATATCTGCCTAGAGCTTCGGCATGATTACAAAAGGAAGGGAGAAAGGGGATCGCCTTACATAAAGAAACCTTCGAGGGTACAATTAATAAGGAGTGAAATTTTTGGTGTAGATATACAACTGAAGATTAAATTAATCCATGGTTTAGAGAACCAAAGGCTTCTAGGCATTTGCATAGAAATCTCCAATCGACTTTATCATATGCTTTTGAATGTCAATTTAATTAGCATACATGCTTCTTTGTTGTATTGTGTTGAATGGACTAATTCTTGTGCTATTACTATTCCATCTAAGATTGAGTGATTAGGGATGAAGCCAGTTTGTTCCTCTGAGATGATCACGGGCAGGAAGGTTTTAAGTCTATTTTGCTAAGCACTTGGAGAGGATTTTATAGATGGTGGTTGCAGAGGGATATATGGCGGTAATCCCTAGGATCAGTATAGTCAGTCTTCTTAGGGATAAGCGTAAAGAAAGTATTATTAATTTTTGTTAAGATTGTACCAGAATTCTGGTGGCTTCCACTGCTTGCCATAAATCTTCTCCCAAGAAATGCCAACATTTTTGAAGAAAGCTGCCTGAAAACCAACTGGTCCTAGGGCTTTTTTGGGGTGTAGTTGGAAGAAAGCCTTTTTAACTTCTTCAATAGTAAATTTTCTATTCAACCACTTATTATCTGCATCAAAAATTAATTTGGGAATAGATGAGAGCAGCTCTAAGGTCCACAAATTCATTATTGTTAAGAAGATTGTTATAGAAGTTTATGAACTGTTCAGATATGAGTTTGGGGTCATCTATAAAAGCGTCATTATTATT
>BSBK01009314.1:0-160106 GCA_027943335.1 Chamaecyparis obtusa | reverse complement strand
TATTATTATGTATATGTATATATATATATATATATATATATATATATATATATATATAGTATATATAAGTATATGTATATGTATATGTATATGTATATGTATGTATATATATATATATATATATATATATATATATATATATATATATATATATATATATATATATATATATATATAATATATATATATATATATATATGTATATGTATATGTATATGTATATGTATATGTATATGTATATGTATATGTATGTATATATTATATATATATATATATATATATATATATATATATATTATATATATATATATATATATATATATATATATATATATATATATATATATATCTATATCTATATATATATGTATGTATATATATAATAAATAATGTCTAATATTCATTCCCTTATATCTCCCCCATTAGTTGTGACATTGTATAATATATGTAAATAAAGTTAAATCCTATGTGTTCTGGTTGTCTGACTTGTTGCCAGATGCTGATTACAAATTTATTAATCTATCAGTATTTTCCTCTATAATTTTCTCTTCCCTACATAGGGTAACAAATATATTTTATATTCTCTCTTCTTCGATGCTTGAATTAATGATGGAGAGTGCTTTCTTATATCTTAGGCTTAGGATGAGTAGTCATGTAAAAGATACGACTCATGTCTCTTCATAAATCGTATATCATTCCTTTATCAATACTAATCACTGTTATTAGTCTAAATTCTGCACCACTTTATGAAATCGTATTTGTCATTGCACTTATGTGGCACCTTTTCTACCAACTTGTCCTTGCTGACTTTGTTTGACTTCAACAATATCACTGTTCTTTATCTTTCCATCCCACTCTAATATTAATTTAGAATAATTATTAATTTTGTTTAATTAATAATTATCTATACATTATTAATATATTGTTGATATGCGACTGATTAATATTTATTTTAATTATTAATTTTGATAATTATTCATTATATATTCATTGATTGATAATTATTTATTTCAATGTTCAATATATTTATTATTATACAATTATCTATTTGTTAATAACATTGATTAATGTGATAAATATATTTATTTAATATACTTTTGATTATTTTTCAATTTATTATTATTAATTTATTTATCAAATTCTTAATATAGATGGGGGATATCACATCATACCTACCGTGTCTCTTTCTTTCTCTCCACATTTCACATTAGGAGTATATGTTATAAAATACTAATGAAATCAACTATAGGTCAAATCTAATCAAAATTGCAATATAAAGATTAAAATAGATCTTGAAGAAATACGGGAACCATTTTTGACAAATATTATACAAATGAAGAGAATACTCCAAAGAGGAAATGCTTCAATGTGGAACAATTGAACGACAATATTTTACTTTTATATGCACATCTACAATGTTTTTGATATATTTTTGAGATAACAAAACCATAGAAAGAATAGCATATAGAAGAAAGTAAAGAATAATGATCATACTTTGAGATATTGTGGAAAATTAAAGGAAAGAATTCTTGGTGGGGTTATCATGCAATCACTGAGTGATCCTTGATTCCCCTCTTCCAGTGACCCTTCAAGACCGGGTTATCATGCAATCAGTGAGTGATCCTTCATTCTCCCGGTCTGCCCTGCATCCAAACATATTGGAAATACACAATACAATGATAAAAAGTCTTTCAAAATCACCCTTCCCTCAAGGAACACTATCAACCATCCCTTCCACATAGCATTTCCCTGTTGTATGAGTGGATTGTGTAGGAACAGTTAACATTAAACAAGGAGCAAACTCCTCAACACATCTTGGAAACCATTGAATTCAATAATAAATGAAACCTAACACCAACACTATTCCTTCCATTCACTTCTACCAAGAATAAAGCATTTATTCCATTCAACATTACATATAATCATTAGACAGTTACATTTCTTGACTATATAGAGGAACAGTCACTACCAAAATGATCAAAACTACTTTCACCCTTGCACAAGCTATTCTAAACTTCAAGTAAAATGAGAAATATGCTATATCAAATCATTCATATTCATAGTAACCATTTGAAGGATCATTTTGTCAATGAACCCTCTGACTGTACGCCTGTGGCAGAGAAAGGAAACCTCAAAATAGAGAAAGGAAACTTAGTAAAACTAGTCTATGCCGATGTTTGTGAGGGAATCTTAGTCATGACATCAAGTATCATCTCATCATGGTCTATTCACCATGTTTCAACACCCCATTCACTCTGATCTATTCAACTTACACCATTCTTCTTCTCCAAGACTCAAAGGCTTGAAACAGTATATGTGGTAAAAATTCATGAAATACTAAAGAAGACCTACTATTTGTCAAACATATCTTCATTGTCCCCCACAAAAAACTAAGTAATAACTACTCTACCCTTAATTTTTTTAACAATGCACCATATTAGATAAAGTAGGTTCTATCACACATGGCATGAACTCTCTTCAAACTCACAATATGTATCATGAGTTTTTTAGCTAACATTAGATAATTGAATTACATATGTAGGTACCCGAACTCCTTTCACAAGCATCCCACACAGTCTCATGGATCGATAGGTATAAGTCAATACACCCTATAGAGATTAATGTATTTCACATTTTGCAAAATATCTTGCATTACTTGCTATCTCTCTCATTTGATGGAGTGCAGGTAGTAGCAAATAGGTATTTGTTAGATGTGTCTCCCTTGAGTGAAGAAAGTGAGCCATTTAGTATGTTTGAATTAGGGAGATCAACTAGAGGTCAAAAGACTAGAAGGAAATTCAATAGATGCATGAAATTTTTCCTTGCTCAAGGGGGGTCATGTTCTTATGATGATGAGAGAAAAGGCGACATTGAGGTTCCCTCTAGGTACCAAAATCTATAGAAACAATGGGTCCCCAAGGAACTTCCTCCAATAAACACTAATTTTAGTGTTAAAGGCAAGATATATCGTATTGCACCATCGTCAATACATGGTTTGGGCTTATTTTCCATGAATGGCATAAAGGTCTCTTACAACAAAGTTGTTGAATTGATGGAGTATGTTGGACCTTGTTACGATTACAAAAGTTGGATGCGAATTGTTCAATATAAAAAAAGTATGCGTAGGTATGCACTCTCGACAAATTATATTCAACAAAAAGATAATGAGCAAAGTAAAAGAGTGGCTATATACATTGACAGAAGGCCAAAAGCATCTAGGAATATTGTAGGTTTTATAAATAGCATGCGACCTCTATCAACTATTAAGCAACCCAATTGCATATTTGAGGTGCACGAGGGAAATCATGTATTTGTATGTGCGATAAAATCAATAAGTGCAGGGGAAGAGTTTCTTATTGATTACAATTTGAATCACATAGATACAAATTATGTCACTATCATTAGGGTGCAGGTACATACTATGTACCATTAAATAATTGATTTTTTTTGCCAACCACATTTAGAGAGTCTCCTCACCATCCACCTCATCTCCATCATCATCTTCTAATGAAATTTTTTAATGTAGTCCTTTCTAATTATTGGTTAACTTTAAATAATAACACAGGACCACAATATGGAGCAACCACGTAGTGGGGACAATGATGTTCGTGCATGCACTTCTTCCCAACAGGTAAACCTCTTTGTTATTGAACTACAAATTAGATAGAAGCAAAATGTTAAATAAAGTTTTTTATTATATTCTTTTCATCACTATTTCAGATTAATTCTAATAGTATTAGTAATATTACTGTCACAAACAAGCGGTCAGCAGAGAAAGGGAAAGGAACCCCCAGTCTCTGAAGAGGAGTCCTTTGACAAGGACCTAGTTGTTGATTTCGGTGCTTGTGATGAGCCGGCCTCTACAATTAAAAAATGCCTCCACAAAATTGGAAATAGATTGGCTGAATTGGCATCTATATTCCCTCTGACTCTTGAGTCACAAAAGAGGGCAACTAAATTGATGCATCTATCTCAAAATTACTGAGTAAGTATTAATGTAATTTTTAATTATAAAAAAAGGTTCAATAATAATTTTTATGTTATAGTAGTCTTTTATGTCATTAAAAAATAAGCGGATGTGTTGCTTTTACAACTTTTTTTGCATAATTTTGATCCTTGCGGCCATGATGAGGGTACTATAGTTGGTTCAAGTAGATTGCATGTTCGACTATATTTTTTTTACTCTCTAACAATATTGTCCATGCTAATCATTAGTTTTATTATGCTCTAACAATCTTATTCTTTAGCACATGTCAATGATCATTTACTATTGCCGCCTCATACGATGGCAGGCTCAGATGTATCACATCCTGCAATGTTGGCAACATAGAGCATGGCCACAAACACCATGGAACCACCTACTCATATAGGTATTCTATTTTCTCTATCATTATATATATGTTTATTTCCCTTGAAGTGTTCTTTCTTAGGGCCATTTCGTAATGGATTCAATTTATGCAACAGGGGATGCAACACTTGATGGTGACTTTCCTGGATGTACTAGTATTGCTAGTATAGGAACAATGAAGGATTGCATATTGCATGTGTTCGAAGAAGGAGTTCCCTTGAAAATAGAAAAACTTCTAGGTACTTTAAAGATTGGACCTTTCTTTTACTATACAATCGTATGTTAATTACACCTTGCATTCAATATGAGAAGCTTACATCTATTGTGTTCTTATTTTATACTATTATATCCTTTGACTAATGATCCCATGATTATTTTGTAGGGAATGATGTTTTTTTATAGTAAACTTAATGATGAGTGTTTGCGGATATTCAGGCCCACCATCTGTATAGGGTGAAACATCATATCTGAACTAAAACCCCAATCCAATATTTTGATTTCATATCATTGCTAGGATAGTTATCATTACATCCATTTTTGAATCTAACACTGTTTTCTTTCTTAAAAGGTGGAAAACCCAAAATCAAAAGTTAAAGGATGATCTTGTAGAGAGTATGACAAACTTGTTTGGACCTCATGCATTTGAGAAGGGTAAGCTCCTTCAAAGAGCTGAGATATGTTTGAGGTATATTAGGGACCAGTACTGGTGTACATTAACCAAAAACCCACATTACCAGTGCCCCCCTTGCATTCCTGATTTAGAGTGGAAATCTATTATTCTGGATGCGAATGAGAAAACTAAAGTAAAAAAAGGAAATACACCACCAGAGAATAGAAGGTATGTGATACTATTAAGAATGTAATTGTGTACTAAATACTCTTCATATTTATTTGAACTAACATATTTCAATCTCTCCATAGATTGCCTGACACATCAAAGGCAACAAAGGAAAGATTGCAAAAGCACGGGCAACACAAGCTAGGCTCTGGTTGTTATTCAAAACTTGCTGCATGAGTTGTAAGTGTTGGAAAAATACAATCTTTACATGGCTTTTAACACTAAAAATAATTATTTGATCTTTAAATATTTATTTATAATTTGAAATCTTTTTTTGTTTTGATGAAACAATAAAATAAAATTTGACGATACCAAGCAAAAATGCAGGGTGCAGAGTTCAATATAAGTCTCATAGAAGAGGACAAGAAAACTGACTTCCAACAAGGCTATAAAGCCGTGGTAGAAAGAGTAAGAAGTGCACAAGGTTCTACTGATGGATCTGTTGGGGTAAGTAAGCTAAATAGATGATATTTCAAATTTAATTATTTATCAATTAGTTTATTTGATGTTAAGTTCCAACATAAAGTGAGTAAATTTGTTTTAAGTAAGAAAACAATGATAACATGAATGCATATGAAATTGAAATGTAGCTTGCCAATTCTTGCCGTACACAACTTGTGGGTGTTGATGACAATGAGGATGTGCATCACAGTAATACAAGTAAACATCTTAAATTGATTGGTGTAGTAATACAAATTTAATTGCAATTGGTGTTTGGATTAATGTAACAATTTGTATTGCAGCTGTAGAGAGTGTAGAGGCTACTGTTAATGAGCATGTTGAGGTTGAGGCCAAGGCTAGACAAGCTGACCTCGATGTTGATGATATGACTAGATCAGGTAAAGAGCTATACGATTATGGCCTGTAAAGTACTGAAATACTTTAAAATATTTAAAATGTTTTTAATTATAATAAAATGATTTTAATTTAACCCTTTTATATGTTATTGCAAATGACCCCCCTTTGCATCAACAAAGAACTAGGTGTGCATTGAGATCTAATGAGAGGGTAGATGATTATGATGATGATATCAATGCTCATCTTAACAATTACATCTCAAAAACTAGAAATCAAAAGAAAAAAAAGAAATGATTGTCATCTATGAACTTTAATTGATAATGACTAATTTTTATATGCCAATGAATTTAATTATGTGGTAGTGAATGTTCATAAATTTTATAATGTGTTAATGAATGTTATCATGTGATAATTAATGAATGTCACATTTTATTAATGTGTGAATGAAATGTTAGATGTTAGATGAACATTAGAATGTTAGATGAATTTTATTAGATGAACTTTAGATGAATGTTAGATGAACTTTAGATGTTAGATGAATTTTATTAATGGAGGAAATAATGAATGAATGTTAGATGTTAATGGGGAATTTAGAGTGATGTTAGGGGGGATGGGGGGCAAATGAGCTTCCACCTTCACATGGTTGGCCCTATTTAGTACATAATATAAAACTATTCTTGAAACAAAGTGAAGCTCAATAAGTTTGATCCTTATATAGGGTCTCAAGTGTAGCGTTTATCCCACTCTCAACATTGCAAGGCTTCAAGCAATGTTCTGATATTGGTTTCTCCATCTCCCACTGACATCTTGTCTTTCTCCTAAGAACTCTCACTAAGCTATGATACATGGATGAGTAGAAGATGTCCCTTACAGGCTACACATATATAATATGGTAGATCTAGGGAGCAAATATACTACAACATAGAATGAGTCAACTTGAATCTATAGTTTCTTCATTCACAATGAAAATTCAAATTACAAGCAATATTTTAGATTTAATATTCATATTTATCTTCATCATGATCATAGCCATCACGATCAACATTTGGTTCAACTTCATTTGAACCATAGTCCATGTTGGGTACCATTATAAGGCATGTAGTGTGGTCATACCCATGTTACCATAATAATGAGTTAGCCTATAAAATTATGAATAAAATACCTCGTGTATCATATTTATAATACTGCAGGTGCACCCGGGATTGGCCCAGGCACCCAAGTTCCTACCAAAGGAACCCAAGTCAAACCTAGAGGAGAAAAAAAGTAGAATTGGAACCCAACCTTAAAGAAAGAACTAGATAACTTGGCTTTTTTCTAATTCAATTTTATTTCTAAATTCTTCTCCAATTCCAACTTGATTAATCCATATTTTGTTTTCCAATTTTCCTTCTTCCTCGCTCCAAATTCAAGGATCACCACCCATGACTTATGTTTTTATTTCCTTTTACTAATTGTGTTATTTCAAGGATCACCACCCATGACTTGGTTAAGATGATGAATGCTAGCAATGCCTTTATTACCAAGGAATCACTACCTACCATTAATGAATATTAATGATCATTGTTTCCTAAGGGTAATCGATGTTTGTGTATGCTGATCACCCAAGTCTTTGGCTGTGATTTGCATGCTGTGAGGTTTATCAGAAGTGGGGGTATGACATGCTGGTTGGATTATAACATATTGACACTTACACCATGAAAAAGAAAAATAATTAAATAGAAAGAGAGGACCAACTAAACCATCTTGTGCTCAGTCTATATCACATTGAGAAACAACATCAAGACTCGAGAATCAAAATAATCAAAAGTTTCTTCAAGACCATGAATGATCAACAACATTCCATTAGAAAACAAAACACTAATCTATATTATCATTAAGCCATAAAATATGACTTTAAATTTTAGAAGCATCACAAGAACTTTCAAGAAACATAGTACTATCCAAGGACCAAAATGAATACCCTCCAAATGATTATGATTATGTTGATGTTGATGTCTATAATTTATGTCTAATGATTATGATGATGTTGATGTTGATGTCTATAATTTATTTCACTTACTGATGCTTGCCTAGATTGAATTTTGAATTGCCAGGCTGGAGAATGCTTTCAAAGTTTAGGGTCTGTTCTACATGATACTCTTAGTTACAGCTCAAATGAAACTCAACATATTTTTGATGCTAGGCAACCCACTACAGAAACTCATCTGCAGGTGAAATTTAATGTTGTGAATCTTGGCATTGTTAATGTTATTACTTTTCCTCACGTTTCATATTTGTGAAAATGTTTCTTGGCACTATCTTATTCTTATTACAATGTTCTTTGTTGTGGGGCAGGAGGTCAATCTTCATTGTCTTTATTGTGGGGGACAGTGAAGATTTCTCTGACAAATAGCAGGTCTTCTTTAGTATCTTATAATAACATGCTAAAATGATAAAAGTGTTATGGGCATTTAATCTACAATTATTACTATGCTTAATGTTCCATTTAAATGCACTTAACACAAAAAACAAAGTTAAAAAATTGAACCAATGGCATGTTTACAACAAAGATGTGTTGAGGAGTTTGCTCCTTGTTTAATGTTAACTGTTCTTGCACAATCCACTCACACAATAGTGAAATGCTATGTGGAAGGGATGGTTGATAGTGTTCCTTGAGGGAAGGGGGATTGTGAAAGACTTGTTATCATTGTATTATGTATTTCCAATATGTTTGGTTGCAGGGCAGACCAGGAGAATGAAGGATCACTCACCAATTGCATAATAACCTAGTTTTGAAGGGTCACTGGAAGAGGGGAATGAAGGATCACTCATTGATTGCATGATAACCCCACCAAGTATTCTTTCCTTTAATTTTCCACAATATCTCAAAGTATGATCATTCTTCTTTACTTTCTTCTATATGTTATTCTTTCTATGGTTTTGTTATCTTAGAAATATATCAAAAACATTGCAGATGTGCATATAAAAGTAAAATATTGTCCTTCAATTGTTCCACATTGAAGCATTTCCTCTTTGGAGTATTGTGTTTATTTGTACAATATCTATAAAAAATGGTTCCCATATTTCTTCAAGATCTATTTTAATATTTATATTGCAATTTTGATTAGATTTGACCTATAGTTGATTTCATTAGTATTTTATAACATATACTCCTAATGTGAAATGTGGAGAGAAAGAAAGAGACACACTAGGTATGAATTACATGATATACCCATCATCACTTAGCACTTAAATAATAAATTATGGACAGGGAACAACCCCCTAACCTCTGGAGGTTTGTTTCATGTTGGCCTCTTATTATATGCAAAGGTAGGCCTCTCTTAATTAGGCTAACAACCATAGTGTAGGGGCCATAAATTATGCAACCCAAAATAGTGCACACTTGTATTAAATTAGGTTCAGTATACTACAAGTGAATGGAAACCATGCAATAGTACCTCATGGGGATGGAAGAAACCCTTCACCAAGAAGATGGTTGTGTCTATAATATTTACTAGAGGCAAAGAACATAATTTGGTTCTAGCAATTACCCCTAGAAGATAATGGCACCCAAAAAACACTTGGAAAAGATAGCACTCACTATATCTTTTATCACTCTTTTAAAGCTGGGACAATAAATCTCAAAGATTGATCAATGAATTCTTAAACACAAAGAACCATTGATAGATATGATTCATGTGTACAATAGCCAACAACCAGTTGTTCCAATCACGGTGTCCAATAATTATGTTAGAAAAAGCATCTACAAATCCCTTACACAACAATAATAGATTCAAACCATGAACTATAAGAACCTAACAATGGGACTAACAAAGATACAACCTAAACAAATCTTGATCATATACCACCCTATTGTCAGGCCCAAGAAGTAACTCTATCTTAAAGCTACACATTCCTCTAGATGAAGCTCAAAGGTCAGGTAGCCGAAGCATAGCAATACTTGAATGAATATAGGAATAATTTGATGTACAATCATTTGCTAGCTTGGTTTGTGGGTTTTCCAAATAATATTTTCCCTTTAACCACATTTATAGTTTGAGAAAATTAGAAAAAATTGTTTCAGATTTATATTATCCTTTTGAACTAGCACACTACCATCAGAATGCATAATCATTGGTCATCTCAAGAAAATTCCTATTGATTAGTAGGATATCCTTATAAAAATTTAATGCATGGATTTCTTATGAATTATCGACTGCTATGTATCCTACAACTATGGAAGGAATAGTGTTGGTGTTAGGTTTCATTTATTATTGAATTCAATGGTTTCCAAGATGTGTTGAGGATTTTTCTCCTTGTTTAATGTTAACTATTCCTACACAATCCACTCATACAATAGTGAAGTTACAAAACTAAACTGATGGCATGTTTACAACAAAGAAATAGAATGATAATAATATGCTGAAAATTCTATTATGTTTAATACATGCCAAAGGACCGCATTGTAAATTGTTGTCACTGAAATGACTGCATTCTACTGGTGTCATGCCCTAGCCTATGCTTTAACTCTATTATTGGATGTTATTGGTGCTTGTGCTCAAGGATATCCATTTTTTTAAAATGTTGACTGTGGTTATCAAATGGACAGCCCGTGAGCTTCTAGCTAGGTGCCATTTGTATTGATATCTTAGGGCATCAAATGTATTGTATCATTGATAGTTGATACTTTGTTAAAAGGAAATAGGACAAAGGATAATTTTTATTTAGTTTCTATATTTTCATCCCTAAGTGGCTTATAGCCCTAGAGAAGTATATGCAAATTTATGGATGCTGTTGGAGGATACATAGCAGCTGATAATTCACAATAAATCCATGCATCTAATTTGAATAGAAATTAATACAAAGAACTAGGGTCCTCCAATGGCCCAATCATCTAGACCTTGACTATCCCCTCAACCAGTGACCCTTCAGAACTAGGTTATCATGCAATAAGTGAGTGATCCTTCATTCTCCTGGTGAGCTTCTAGGTAGGTGCCATTTGTATATTTGATAGCTTAGGGCATCAAATGTATATTGTATCATTGATAGTTGAGACTTTGTTAAAAGGAAATAGGACAAAGAATAATTTTGATTTAGTTTCTCTATTTTGATCTATAAGGGGCTTACAACCATAGAGAACTATATGCATATTTACAAATGCAGTTGTAGGATACATAGCAGCTACTAGTTCACAAGAAATCCATGCATCTAATTTGAATAGAAATTAATACAAAGAAATAGGGTCCTCCAATGGCCCAATCATGAGGACCTTGACTATCCCCTCAACCAGTGACCCTTCAAAAATGGGTTATCATGCAATCGATGAGTGATCCTTCATTCTCCCGGTCTGCCCTACAACCAAACATATTTGAAATACACAATACAATGATAACAAGTCTTTCACAATCCACCTTCTCTCAAGGAACACTATCAACCATCCCTTCCACATAGCATTTCACTATTGTATGAGTGGATTGTGTAGGAACAGTTAACATTAAACAAGGAGCAAACTCCTCAACACATCTTGGAAACCAGTGCATTCAATAATAAATGAAACCTAACACAAACACTGTTCCTTCCATTCACTTCTACAGAGAATAAAAAACTTAGTCCATTCAACATTACATATAATCATTAGACAGTTACATTTCCTGACTGTGTAGAGGAACAGTCATGACCAAAATGATCAAAACTACTTTCACCTGTGCACAAGCTATTCCAAACTTCAAGTAAAATGAGCAATATGCTATATCAAATCATTCATATTCATAGTAACCATTCAAAGGATCATTTTATCAATGAAACCTCTGACTGTACCCCTATGACAGAGAAATGAAACCTCAAAATAGAGAAAGGAAACTTAGTAAAACCAGTCTATGCTGATGTTTGTGAGGGTACAGTCATGATAAGTGCCTCTCAAACCTCTCCAAAACCTCTCCAAACATGTAAGATTTTATTTAAATACTTTATTTATCTCTTCTAAACATTAACCAAATCAAACCTACATTTGAATCCACACATAATAACCCCAAAATGAAGGGTTTTGTATCCTTTAATGAATCTCAGTCACTGGTAGTGCATGGATAGTCAAACCAGTAGTCTCCAAAGAATTCAATAAGTGACTGGATTGTATTTAATACACACTATTCCTTCCATTCACTTCTACCAAGAATAAAGCATTTAATCCATTCAACATTACATATAATCATTAGACAGTTACATTTCCTGACTGTGTACTAGAGGAACAGTCAGGAAATGTAACTGTCTAAATGATAAAAACATTTGAAAATAGTGAATTGATATCCTTGAGCACAAGCACCAATAATATCAAATAATGGAGATAAAGCATGAGCTAGGGCACGACACTAGAAGAATGTGGTCATTTCAGAGAGTATTCGTGATCAAATAAAATGCAATGCATATGAAATTTGCAGTCGAATATGATGCCAGATGCTTGAAAGATAAAGAAATCATATACCTTCTCTCGCGCTCAGCTTTCGCTCCTCTATCCAATCGAAATAAAAATGATGAGGCTATTTCACTTTTTTTTCTCATAGCCAAATCTTCCTTGTACCACACGAAGAACATGCCATTGGTTCAGTTTTGTAATTTATTTTTTGTGTAATTAGTAATTGGTAGATTAAATGCAGATAAAACCTTTATTAGTTTAATTAGCATTGATGAAGGGTGCTCCCCTTAATACCAAAAACACATAACAGAAATAGAGAAACAACAACAATATGCAAGAACAGAAAATTGGCTTCTTATTATCTCCACAAATGTGGAATTACAAACTTTCAGAATTACAATATGCAAAGCCACATAGGCATTCCCTTACAATATTCTGTAGGACAAAGCCTCGAACTATTACCCAGATCTACTACCCAGAACTATTCTGAACTGCCTAAGACAATAATACAGCCTTCCTTATATAGGCAATTTTCCACCGCCTGGGAAGGTTCCAGAATTTTTAGCCAATAAGGCCGACCAAACTTAGAATTATTTTATTTTACATTTTATTACATCATAGTCAGCTCAAGATAACCTTTGAAACCCAAACATAAATTTTGAAGAAAATTATTTTTCGCCATTTCAGGTGGCCCAACTTTCGAAGACCATAAGTCATCACCCGTTGACCCGCTCGGCTATTATAACCCCATTTCGAAAATGCCACGAAGCGCTCTACAGGCTTGACTAGCGCAAGCGCTTGTCACCCAAATTTTCGACCTCATCCGAGGCCTCTAAAGCCTTCAAAACTGAGTTCAAAGTTTCTGTACCCTGCTGCCAATACCGAAAATCTTCAATATCTTCCAACATACACTTGATCTGGAAATGAAACTTTACTAGCAGACTTATATGACCAAAATGAACCTCCAAGAAAGAAATTAGATCATTCTGAGCACAGACAAAAATTATCAAAAATAGTAACTTTCCATAAATAGCAGCTCTGCACAGGATAGCCCTTATTGAATTAAAAAACAAAAATATTTTTGGGTGATGCAAGATTGCTCTTACACCCAGGATGCTCCTGCATCAGACACCCAGGGTAATTTGAGAAGTGACCCTATCACGACTCAGGTGTGCAGAGGAAAACCAAGATGGCTAACCTCCTTTGTCAGCCATGATGAATCTTCAACAGGCCGTCCTTTCCACTTGACCAGATATTCTTCATATGTCCTATTCCTTGTGCTTCTGCAAACACGACTGTCCAGTATATCTTCGATCTCCTTAGTGTCTGAACTAGTTGCTGGAATACTCCACTGTGCTGCTGCAACCTCATCTTCAACACCTCCTTCATGATACTCTGTCAAATCTGAAATGTTAAACAGTGGTGAAATATTCAGTTCACTAGGCAATTCTACCTCATATGCATTTCCTGAATCATGCTTCTTCAGTATCTTACATGGCCCAAACTTCTTCATTTTCAACTTGTTATATATACCAACTGGAAACCGCTCCTTTCGCAAATGAACCATGACTTCATCACCAACCTGAAATTCCTTATACCTCCTTTTCTCATCTGCCTTAGCCTTATACTGTGCATTCATCTTGGTAATATGCTTCCTCACCTCCTCATGGATGTTCTTCAAGTGTTCTGCAAAATCCTCAGCTTCAGCACTACTTATTTCTCCTTTATCTATCTTTCTCAGTTCAGATGCATTTCTTGGACTACTTCCATATACAATCTGGAATGGTGATTTACCAGTGCTCCTATTGACAAAATTATTGTATGAAAATTCTGCCTGTGGTAAAATCAAATCCCATCCTATTGGCTTATCTCCAACCAAACATCTCAGCAAATTTCTCAAACTCCTATTCAGCACCTCTGTCTGTCCATCAGTCTGTGGATGATGTGATGAACTAAACTTCAAATCTGTCTTCAACTTCTTCCACAATGTACGCTAGAAATACCCAACAAACTTACTGTCCCGATCTGAAACTATGGTCTTTGGCAAACCATGAAGTCTCACTACTTCTCTAAAAAACAATTCTACTATATGAACAACATCATTAGTCTTCTTGCAGGGAATGAAATGTGTCATCTTTGAAAATCGGTCAACTACTACAAAAATTGAATCATGTCCCCGTTGTGTCCTCGGTAAACCAAGAATAAAGTCCATACTGATATCCTCCCAAGGCTTCTCTGGTATAGGTAATGGCTGATACAACCCTGTATTCTGCTTCACTCCTTTTGCCATCTGACATACTTTGGAACTCTGTACAAACTTCTTCACATCTTGCTGCAATTGTGGCCAATAATAATTCTCACCAACCAAAGCAAGGGTTTTATCACGACCAAAATGTCCAGCCAATCCTCCACTATGCTTCTCCTTGATGAGATTCTCCCTCATAGAACTTCGTGGAATGCACAACTGACTCCCTCTGAATAGCATATCATCCTGGATGATGAAATCCAACTATTTTGTCCTGTCTAGAGTAACAGGTTCTGTACAAGCTTTCCAAACTTCACCAAAATCGGGATCCTCTAGATACAAATTCTTGAGTTCCTTGAACCCAACCACTTCAATCTACATTTCTGTCAGCAATAGTTGCCTTCTGCTAAGAGCATCTGCAACCCTATTAGACTTTCCACTCCTGTGTTTCAAAATAAATGTATAACTCTGCAAAAACTCAACCCATTTCAAATGCCTTTGATTCAATTTTCCTTGACTATTCAAATATTGCAAAGCTTGATGATCAGTATACAAAACAAACTCCTTAGGAAGTAGATAATGTCTCCACTTCTTTAATGCCTGAACTATAGCATAAAATTTTTGATCATAAACAGAATATTTCCTCTTGGCATCATTTAACTTCTCACTGAAATAAGCAACAAGTTTACCTTCTTGGCTCATAACAGCTCCTATTGCAGTACCACTAGCATCACAATCTACTTGAAACACCTTATTAAAATCTAGGAGTGCTAAAATAGGTTGTTCTGTAACTTTTTGTTTCAACAATTGAAAACTCTTTTCTGCCCCATTAGTCCACTTAAACTCTTTTCTATCCCCTCTCATTGTTTCAGTCAAGGGTCCACAAATACTGCTAAAGTTTCTGATAAAATTTCTGTAAAAGCTAGCTAGACCATGAAAAGATCTTACCTCAATAGCATTCCTTGGAGTAGGCAATTCAAAAATAGCCTGTACCTTCTCTGGGTCCATTTTTAGACCTTCTCCTGAAACTACAAACCCCAAATAGACCAGCTCTTTCTTCACAAAACTGCACTTCTTCAAATTAATCAACAATTTCTCTTCTCTCAACTTCTCAAATACCATACGAATATGCATCATATGCTCATCCAATGTCTTACTAAAGATCAAAATATCATCTAGGTAAACAATGACAAACTTACCCAAAAATTCTTTCAGAACCTTGTTCATGAGCCGCATGAAAGTGCTCGGTGCATTGGTTAGCCCAAAAGGCATGACTAACCACTCATATAGTCCTTCCTTTGTCTTGAAGGCAGTCTTCCATTCATCTCCTTCTCTGATCTGAATCTTATGATATCCACTTTTCAGATCTATCTTTGAAAAATACACAGTTCCACTCAAACAGTCCATAATATCATCCATTCATGGCAATGGAAACCTGTACTTGATTGTGATCTTGTTTATTGCCCTAGAATCTGTACACATCCTCCATTCTCCATTCTTCTTTGGTGCTAATACCGCTGGTACAGCACAGGGACTCAGACTCTCATGGATCAATCCTTTTTGTAACAACTCATGTACTTGTCTGTTCAACTCCTCACTTTCTGCAGGTGTCATTCTGTGTGCTGCCTTGTTCGGAAAACTCGCTCCTGGGATCAAGTCCATCTGATGACTGATCTTCCTGACTAGTGGTAATCCATCAGGCACGTTATCAGATACAATTTCTTGAAACTCATTTAACAAATCTGCAACTTCTACAGGAACATCTTCTACTTTCTCTTTACCAGCTTTTGGAATTAAAGCAAAACATACATGCTCATGCCTCATACCATCTAGGAAATTTCTTCCATCAACAAAAGTTATCCTTGCATTACCACATACCTTTTCTTCAGTCTCCTTCAATGGTTTTAGCTTATGCCGCACTCCATCCTTTGTTAGGGAATAGGTATTCGCATGACTATCATGTACAACACATCTGTCAAACTTCCATGGTCTACCCAATAACATATGGCATGCATCCATAGATATGATATCACACAATACCTCATCTTGGTATCCACCAATCTTGAACTTCACCAGGCATTGTTCATTGACCATGACCTTGTGGTCATCCTGTACCCACGCAATCCGATATGGATGTGGGTGTTTCTGTCTCTTGAGCTTCAACTTTGTCACCATCTCTTCTGACACCAAATTATCAGTGCTTCCACTATCAATAATCACATCACAACATTTACCTTCACACTTGCACCTAGTGCGAAACAGGCTCCTCCTTTGCTCAGGTTCATTCTCACCACTCAACAAGACTCTTCTGTTAATCAACGTTTCTCCTCTTTCAGCATCTTCAGAATTTGATGATCTGACATCTTCATCTACATGTGCAACTCTGGTCTGGCATTCATTTCTCCTGTCTGTTCTGCCTTGGCGCTGAGGACATTCAAATGCCCTATGACCTTCTTCTCCATAGTGAAAACATGTTCCACGGAAGCCACCTCTTCCAGATCCTTGTCCCCTTCCTCTTCCTCTCTGATCTCTATTATTCTGATCCTGGAAGCGATTGGAATTATTTCCTCGCTGATTTTGATTGCTACTGGCCTCATCCTTCTTTTTCGGATCTTCATTTCGGCCACCGTATGACCGTCCACCAGATCATCCACCGTGACCTCTTCCGTTTTGTCTACTCTCAAACTTCTTGTTCAGCTTTTCCTCTACTTTTAGGGCAAACTAGTATGCCTCTTCAATATTGTTCATTCAAACTAGATTCAGCTCCTCCTGAATGCTTAGCCTTAACCCATTAAGGTATCGGGCAACTTTCTCCTTATCAGCTTCTGCATGGCCTGTTCTGATGAGAAGTCGATAGAACTCCTCTGTATACTCCTGAACAGATCTTCCCACTTGCTTCAAACTCTGCATTTTCTTCAGTAGGTCAAGCTCATAATCAACAGGAATGAACTGTCACTTCAATTTATCCACCATCCGATCCCATCTTGTGATTTTATCTTTCCCTCTTCTATTTCGCTCCAACTGAATTTTTTGCCACCAGATCTTCGCATGACCTTTCAATCTGGCCTTCGCAAATTTGACCCTATCAGGATCGTCAACATCTTCGTACTCAAAATATTCCTCACATTCATTGATCCAGTCAATCAATTCCTCTGGGTTAAGATTTCCAGAAAATGTAGGAACCTCAATCTTAGGTCTTTTCCCAATCTTGGAAATGTCCCGAAAAAGTCTTTCTTCTTCCTGGTTCACAATTTCAGCTTCTCCTTCTTGATATTCTTCTTCGGCTTCATCCTCACTTTCGTCTCTGACATTGAGATTCATTCCTTTGTGAATCTCTTCTTGCAATGCTCGCACTTGTCTCTGCAGCTCTCTAACCTCAGGTGTCACAGCACCAACTCTTCTGCCACGTTCTCATCGTGGAGGCATTTTTGTGATGCGCGCTGAAACCCTAGCCACAGTCCTGGTGCAAACTGCCTCACAGTCGGTGATCTGTTTACACACTCAAGAACTCCTGCTCTGATACCACTTGATGAACGGTGCTCCCCTTAATACCACAAACACATAACAGAAATAGAGAAACAACAACAATATGCAAGAACAGAAAATTGGCTTCTTATTATCTCTAGAAATGTGGAATTACAAACTTTCAGAATTACAATATGCAAAGCCACATGGGCATTCCCTTACAATATTTTGTAGGACAAAGCCTCGAACTATTACCCAGATCTACTACCCAGAACTATTCTGAACTGCCTAAGACAATAATACAGCCTTCCTTATATAGGCAATTTTCCACCGCCTGGGAAGGTTCCAGAATTTTTAGCCAATAAGGCCGACCAAACTTAGAATTATTTTATTTTATATTTTATTACATCATAGTCAGCTCAAGATAACCTTTGAAACCCGAACAGAAATTTTGAAGAAAATTATTTTTCGCCATTTCAGGTGGCCCAACTTTCGAAGACCATAAGTCATCACCCGTTGACCCGCTCGACTATTATAACCCCATTTTGGAAATGCCACGAAGCACTCTACAGGCTTGACCTACGCAAGCGCTCGTCACCCAAATTTTCAACCTCATCCGAGGCCTCTAAAGCCTTCAAAACTGAGTTCAAAATTTCTGTACCCTGCTGCCAATACCGAAAATCTTCAATATCTTCCAACATACACTTGATCTGGAAATGAAACTTTACTGACAGACTTATATGACCAAAATGAACCTCCATGAAAGAAATTAGATCATTCTGAGCACAGACAAAAATTACCAAAAATAGTAACTTTCCATAAATAGCAGCTCTGCACAGGATAGCCCTTATTGAATTCAAAAATAGAAATATTTTTGGGTGATGCAAGATTGCTCTTACACCCAGGATGCTCCTGCATCAAGCATGTTATTATCATATTAGATAAAGTATGTTTAAGAATTGTTGGGACTAGTCCTTTTGCGTGTATTAAACATAATAGAATTTTTAGCATATTATTATGAATCTATTTCTTTGTTCTAAACATGCCATTGGTTCAGTTTTGTAGATTTGTTTTTTGTGTTAAATGCATTTTTCATGAGGAGGGGTCTTGTTTGGAGGAGATTAATGAAGATTGTGCACCTGAAAAACTAATTCATAAGGTACCAATCCACGTTTCCTATTCGCTTATATTTTTGGTTTGGTAAATTTCCTAATAAGTTTCATGTCCTTTCTTTTGATTACTATGGATGAGATATATATCTTACATTTAACATTGAACTTCTTTACATTTTAGAACATGTAGTGTGTTTTTTGAGGATTTTACCAAATCAAATTTTAACATAAACCAAAAACACCAAACTGATATCTTGCCCTTCCAATGTAACAAAATATTTGCATTTGACCAATAACTGCAAGCAGTTGAATGATAAATCCACATACCTGTATCTTTGTAAAATACTTGGAACATCAAAAAGATGGCTAAGTGGCTACCTCCATGATTTTTATCTACTAAATATGGGAAAAAAAAAACACCAAAACGAATCGAATAGAAAACATGATTGGTCATTTCAGAGAGCATTTATGATCAAATAAAATGCAATGCCTTCTCTCACTCTCGATCAGCTTTCACCCGCTCATTTTTTCCCACTCCTTTTCTTTACAATCAAAATAAAAATGATTTGGCCATTTCAAAATAGTGAATCGATATCCTTGAGCACAAGCACCAATAACATCAACTATCTTGATCTGTGGGTACCCTAATGTTGGCAAGAGTTCTTTTATTAATAAGATTACTCTGCAAGCTTGAAGAAGCAATATATTTTGGCAAATGAAGAGTGGAAAGATGATGATGTTCCTAAGATAATGGATGGACACAATGTTGTAGACAAAATGGGAAGACATCTTTTGTTCCTAGCCCTGGATCCTTTGACAATTGGGGTAGGATCGAGACCTAGGCTAAAAAGATGTCTTCCTTTTTGTTGTGAAATATAGGCTCTACTGTTGCAACAACAACAGACTATGATGTACATATCACAATAGTTGAGAAACATAAATGTAGGAATCATGGTCACAATTTTTTGGAGACACAACATAATTTAGTGCTATTCCCAGATGATGCAAAGCAACCACTACTTTGCATCGTCTCAAAAAACCACTCAATTATGTTGTGTCTCCATAAAATTGTGACCATGATGCCTGTTGGTTCTTCCCTTTGATCTTTACTTGCAGATTTATACTTTGATGGATAACTTTAAATAACACTTTGACTCTATCACCACTCCAAAGTCTACAAGAAAGAGGGCCAATTAACAAGGATCATAAGAGATCCTCCTACACTTTGAGCCTATTAGCTTAGGTGGGTGTACCCTTGACTCACTTCTCCAAAGGAGTGTCAAAACAATATACAACTATACCCCATATTAATTTGTTAAAGATTTTATCATTTGAATATTTTTGTGTGGTTGATGACAATGAAATGCTTCTAGAGGATGGACCAGTGCCTTAACCTAGGGAAAAGAGTCACCCAATCACATACATCAGCTGAATACCTTAACTCAAACATGACTAAATCCAGGACAAGTGCTTTGCCTATTACCCCTCTCCCTCAGACACAAGGACATCAAATTTTTACTTGGTTGTAAACTCACTGAACCCACCTAAAAGACTTTAATCCTAACTTTGTTAGGAACTCAAAGATGACTTCACAATACTCTTTATTTACCATATGCTAACACACTTTGTGACATTAACATATATGAGCTTAGAACTGAAGCAAGAAGACATACACAAATGCAAGATTGGAACTCAATAGCATTTTCATTAACATATTCAAGATCAATATACAATGAGAACAACACCAAGATAGGAAAAGGACCCAAAATCAAGCTCCTCTATCAGTATATCACTGTCAACAACCAAGGACCAAAAGAAAATGTTTTGGAATTCCCTAAAAAAAACAAAATTTCTGCAACTTATACTCCCTAGTCATCTCAGAATTCTCAAAGAGAATGCAACAAGCTATGGATGACTTAGGGTTAGGGTTTCAACCACCCAACCGGCTGGAAATGGTCACAAATTTATTCCAAGGGTGGAAACCCAGACAACTAGGAGAAACAAAATCTTGGGATGATCCTCAATCATGAAAATTTCTCTTGAAGGTACTGAGAATCATAAACAATGCTCAAAAAGACAACCCTGCAACATGCCTTGAGCACAAAACCACATGGTAAAAACTCTGTAGATGATCACTCAACACCCTGGACCACACTACAATCATTAAATATATCATTTCTTACCAAACAAATCAAAAACAACAGTTTAAACCATAAATTCTGGTACCTCTTGTCATTGGAAACCCTCTACAAATTCAAATTTGAAAAAAAATGGCTATATTATGGTGCCTGTAGTGCATCGATGGTCCACATTTGAAACTTGATCAACTTTATAACGTGACCGTTCGATCCGTTCATCTCACGGGCTTTATGTTTTATCTCTTAAAAATGGCCCCAGTCAAATCTAGTGAACTGGCGATAAAGGTTACTGTTAGTTCATGAAATACATTCTACCTTTGCTAAATATTTTAGCGATCTCACGACCACCCTTCACTGAATCACCAGGCAATTTGGAGTACCGCCAAATCTTCTCACAACTGAGTGAACCCATTAAACCTTGTTGGCACCGCTATCCTCAGTTATCCAAACCGCTAAACCTTAGCCCCACCTAGGCCCGCCTTATGCCACATGTCGTTATCTCATTTGTAGCTCATGCTTGGTCATACTGACATAGGACCCACTTTCTTAAACCTTAGAATCAGATGGCGGGTGTAAGATCTCATACCTCTGGCAAAACTCATGAGAACTTACACTGACCACAGATTCTATCCTCGTCATAACCTATCTGACAACAGCCCCACTCGGTAGCATCATCCATGTCAACCAATAGGATTTGAACAACTATGCAACACCTAGCTAATGGTCCCATTGAAACACTAAGCCACTTGGAAGATCTGAAAGGCTTTGAAGATTCTACGTGCTTAGACGCTGACCACCGGTTGGAGAATCTTCCTCCATCTCTAACAACCTACTGACAAGGAATAGAATCAACAGATGGCGCATGATTCCAAGCCTCTGACAGAATTCATAAGAACTTACGCTGTTCATCAATTTTCTGACAATTTCAGGATCCACTGACATGCCCGAACTCAGATCCCACTGACATCACATCTAGTCACTCACCCATGGGCCAATCAGAAAGCCCCGAATCTTACCTGGCATGTGGATCCGCTTTAAAAGAAAGTGATGAAGGGTGCTCCCCTTAATACCACAAACACATAACAGAAAAAGAGAAACAACAACAATAATATGCAAGAACAGAAAAATTGGCTTCTTATTATCTCCACAAATGTGGAATTACAAACTTTCAGAATTACAATATGCAAAGCCACATGGGCATTCCCTTACAATATTCTGTAGGAAAAAGCCTCGAACTATTACCCAGAACTATTCTGAACTGCCTAAGACAATAATACAACCTTCCTTATATAGGCAATTTTCCACCGCCTGGGAAGGTTCCAGAATTTTAGCCAATAAGGCTGACCAAACTTAGAATTATTTTATTTTATATTTTATTACATCATAGTCGGCTCAAGATAACCTTTGAAACCCGAACATAAATTTTGAAGAAAATTATTTTTCGCCATTTCAGGTGGCCCAACTTCCGAAGACCATAAGTCATCACCAGTTGACCCGATCGGCTATTATAACCCCATTTTGGAAATGCCACGAAGCGCTCTACAGGCTTCCCCTACGCAAGAGCCCGTCATTCAAATTTTTGACCTCATCTGGGGCCTCTAAAGCCTTCAAAATTGAGTTCAAAGTTTCTGTACCCTGCTGCCAATACCAAAAATCTTCAATATCTTCCAATATACACTTGATCTGGCAATGAAACTTTACTGGCAGACTTATATGACCAAAATGAACCTCCAAGAAAGAAATCAGATCATTCTGAGCACATACAAAAATTACCAAAAATAGTAACTTTCCATAAATAGTAGCTTTGCACAAAATAACCCTTATTGAATATAAAAATAGAAATTTTTTTGGGTGATGCAAGATTGCTCTTGCACCCAGGATGCTCCTCCATCAGACACCCAGGGTAATTTGAGAAGTGACCCTGTTACGACTCAGGGGTGCAGAGGAAAACCAAGACGGTTAACCTCCACCCTCGTTAGCCATGATGAATTTTCAATAGGTCATCCTTTCCACTTGACCAGATATTCTTCATATGTCCTGTTCCTTGTGCTTCTGCCAACACGATTGTCCAGTATATCCTCGATCTCCTTAGTGTCTGAACTAGTTGCTGGAATACTCCACTGTGCTGTTGTGATCTCATCTTCAACACCTCCTTCATGATACTCTGTCAGATCTGAAATGTTAAACACTGGTGAAATATTTAGCTCAATAGGCAATTCTACCTCATATGCATTTCCTGAATCATGTTTCTTCAATATCCTGCATGGTCCAAACTTCTTCATTTTCAGCTTGTTATATGTACCAACTGGAAACCGCTCCTTCCGTAAATGAACCATGACTTCATCACCAACCTGAAATTCCTTATACCTCCTTTGCTCATCTGCCTTAGCCTTATACTGTGCGTTCATCTTGGTAATATGCTTCCTCACCTCTTCATGGATGTTCTTCAAGTGTTCTGCAAAATCTTCAGCTTCAGCACTACTTATTTCTCCTTTATCTATCTTCCTCAATTCAGATGCATTTCTTGGACTACTTCCATATACAATCTGGAATGGTGATTTACTAGTGCTCCTGTTGACAGAATTATTGTATGCAAATTCTGCCTGTGGTAAAATCAAATCCCATCCTGTTGGCTTATCTCCAACCAAACATCTCAGCAAATTTCCCAAACTCCTATTCACCACCTCTGTCTGTCCATCAGTCTGTGGATGGTGTGATGAACTAAACTTCAAATCTATCTTCAACTTCTTCCACAATGTACGCCAGAAATATCCAACAAACTTAGTGTCCCGATCTGAAACTATGGTCTTTGGCAAACCATGAAGTCTCACTACTTCTCTGAAAAACAATTCTGCTACATGAACCGCATCATTAGTCTTCTTGCAGGGAATGAAATGTGCCATCTTTGAAAATCTGTCAACCACTACAAAAATTGAATCATGTCCCCGCTGAGTCCTCGGTAAACCAAGAACAAAGTCCATGCTGATATCCTCCCAAGGCTTCTTTGGTACGGGTAATGGCTGATACAATCCTGTATTCTGCTTTACTCCTTTCGCCATCTGACATACTATACAACTTTGTACAAACTTCTTCACATCTTGCTGCAATTGTGGCCAATAATAATTTTCACTAACCAAAGAAAGGGTTTTGTCATGACCAAAATATCCAGCCAATCCTCCGCTATGCTTCTCCTTGATGAGATTCTCCCTCATAGAACTTCGTGGAATGCACAACTGACTCCCTCTAAATAGCATATCATCCTGGATGATGAAATCCAACCATTTTGTCCTGTCTAGAGTAACAGGTTCTGTACAAGCTTTCCAAGCTTCACCAAAATTAGGATCCTCTGGATACAAATTCTTGAGTTCCTTGAACCCAACTACTTCAATCTGCATTTCTGTCAGCAATAGTTTTTTTCTGCTAAGAGCATTTGCAACCCTATTAGACTTTCCACTCCTATGTTTCAAAACAAACGTATAACTCTGCAAAAACTCAACCCATTTCAAATGCCTCTGATTCAATTTTCCTTGACTATTCAAATATTGCAAATCTTGATGATCAGTATATAAAACAAACTCCTTAGGAAGCAGATAATGTCTCCACTTCTTTAATGCCTGAACTATAGCATAAAATTCTTGATCATAAACAAAATACTTCCTCTTGGCATCATTTAACTTCTCACTGAAATACGCAACAGGTTTACCTTCTTGGCTCATAACAACTCCTATTGCAGTACCACTAGCATCACAATCTACTTGAAACACCTTATTAAAATTTGGAAGTGCTAAAACAGGTTGTTCTGTAAATTTTTGTTTCAACAATTGAAAACTCTTTTCTGCCCCATTAGTCCACTTAAACTCTTTTCTATCCCCTCTCATTGTTTTAGTCAAGGGTCCACAAATGCTACTAAAATTCCTGATAAACTTTCTGTAAAAGCTAGCTAGACCATGAAAAGATCTTACCTCAGTAGCACTCCTTGGAGTAGGCCATTCAAGGATAGCCTGTACCTTCTCTGGGTCCATTTTTAGACCTTCTGCTGAAACTACAAATCCCAAATACACTAACTCTTTCTTCACAAAACTGCACTTCAAATTAATCAACAATTTCTCTTCTCTCAACTTCTCAAATACCATATGAATATGCATCATATGCTCCTCCAATGTCTTACTAAAGATCAAAATATCATCTAGGTAAACAATGACAAACTTACCCAGAAATTCTTTCAAAACCTCGTTCATGAGGCGCATGAAAGTGCTCGGTGCATTGGTTAGCTCAAAAGGCATGACTAACCACTCATACAGTCCTTCCTTTGTCTTGAAGGCAGTCTTCCATTCATCTCCTTCTCTGATCCGAATCTGATGGTATCCACTTTTCAGATCTATCTTTGAGAAATACACAGCTCCACTCAAACAGTCCGTAATATCATCCATTCGTGGCAATGGAAACTTATACTTGATTGTGATCTTGTTTATTGCTCTGGAATCTGTACACATCCTCCATTCTCCATTCTTTTTTGGTGCTAATACCGCTGGTACAACACGGGGACTCAGACTCTCACGGATCAATCCTTTCTGTAACAACTCATGTACTTGTCTGTTTAACTCCTCACTTTTTGCAGGTGTCATTTTGTGTGCTGCCTTGTTCGGAAAACTCGCTCGTGGGATCAAGTCCATCTGATAACTAATCTTCTTGACTGGTGGTAATCCATCAGGCATGTTATCGGATACAATATCTTGAAACTCATTCAACAAATCTGCAACTTCTACAGGAACATCTTCTACTTCCTCTTTACCAGCTTTTGGAATTAAAGCAAAACATACATGCTCATGCCTCATACCATCTAGGAAATTTCTTCCATCAACAAAAGTTATCCTTGCGGTACCACATACCTTTTCTTCAGTCTCGTTCAATGGTTTTAGCTTATGTCCCACTCCATCCTTTGTCAGGGAATAGGTATTCGCACGACCATCATGTACATCACATCTGTCAAACTGCCATGGTCTACCCAACAACATATGACATGCATCCATAGATATGATATCACACAATACCTCATCTTGGTATCCGCCAATCTTGAACTTTACCAGGCACTGTTCACTGACCATGACCTTGTGGTCATCCTGCACCCAGGCAATCCGATATGGATGTGGGTGTTTCTGTCTCTTGAGCTTCAACTTTGTCACCATCTCTTCTGACACCAAATTGTTAGTGCTTCCACTATCGATAATCACATCACAACATTTACCCTCACACTTGCATCTAGTGCGAAACAGGCTCCTCCTTTGTTCAGGTTCATTCTCACTACTCAGCAAGACTCTTCTATTAATGAGCGTTTCTCCTCTTTCAGCATCTTCAGAATTTGATGATCTAGCATCTTCAGCGACATGCGCAACTCTAGCCTGACCTTCATTTCTCCTATCTGTTCTGCCTTGGCGCTGAGGACATTCAAATGCCCTGTGACCTTCTTCTCCACAGTGAAAACATGTTCCATGGAAGCCACCTCTTCCAGATCCTTGTCCTCTTCCTCTTCCTCTCTGATCTCTATTATTCTGATTCTGGAAGTGATTGGAATTATTTCCTCCCTGATTTTGACTGCTACTGGCCTCATCCTTCTTTTTCAGATCTTCATTTCGGCCACCATATGACCGTCCACCAGATCGTCCACCGCGACCTCTTCCGTTTTGTCTGCTCTCAAACTTCTTGTTCAGCTTTTCCTCTACTTTTAGGGCAAATTGGTATGCCTCCTCAATACTGTTCATTCGAACCAGATTCAACTCCTCCTGAATGCTTGGCCTTAACCCATTAAGGCATCGGGCAACTTTCTCATTATCAGCTTCGGCATGGTCTGTTCTGATGAGGAGTCGATAGAACTCCTCTGTATACTCCTGAAGAGATTTTCCTGCTTGCTTCAAACTTTGCATTTTTTTCATTAGGTCAAGCTCATAATCAACAGGAATGAATTGTCGCTTCAATTTTTCCACCATCCGATCCCATCTTGTGATTTTATCTTTCCCTCTTCTATTTCGCTCCAATTGAATTTCTTGCCACCAGATCTTCGCATGACCTTTCAGTCTGGCCTTCACAAATTTGACCCTATCAGGATCCTCAACATCTTCATACTCAAAATACTCCTCACATTCATTGATCCAGTCGATCAATTCCTCTGGGTTAAGATTTCCAGAAAATGTAGGAACCTCAATCTTAGGTCTTTTCCCAATTTTGGAAATCACCCGAAAAAGTCTTTCTTCCTCCTGGTTCACAATTTTAGCTTCTCCTTCTTGATATTCTTCTTCAGCTTCATCCTCGCTTTTATCTCTGACATTAAGATTCATTCCTCTGCGAATCTCTTCTTGCAATGCTTGCACTTGTCTCTGCAGCTCTCTAACCTCAGGTGTTACAACACCAGCTCTTCCGCCACGTTCCCTTCGTGGAGGCATTTTCGTGATGCGCACTGAAACCCTAGCCACGGTCCTGGTGCAAACTGCCTCACAGTCGGTGATCTGTTTACACACTCAAGAACTCCTGCTCTAATACCACTTGATGAAGGGTGCTCCCCTTAATACCACAAACACATAACAGAAAAAGAGAAATAACAACAATAATATGCAAGAACAAAAAAATTGGCTTCTTATTATCTCCAGAAATGTGGAATTACAAACTTTCAGAATTACAATATGCAAAGCCACATGGGCATTCCCTTACAATATTCTGTAGGACAAAGCCTCGAACTATTACCCAGAACTATTCTGAACTGCCTAAGATAATAATACAACCTTCCTTATATAGGCAATTTTCCACCGCCTGGAAGGTTCCAGAATTTTAGCCAATAAGGCCGACCAAACTTAGAATTATTTTATTTTACATTTTATTACATCATAGTCGGCTCAAGATAACCTTTGAAACCTGAACAGAAATTTTGAAGAAAATTATTTTTTACGATTTCAGGTGGCCCAACTTCCGAAGACCATAAGTCATCACCAGTTGACCCGATCGGCTATTATAACCCCATTTTGGAAACACCACAAAGCGCTCTACAGGCTTGACCCGCGCAAGCGCCCATCACCCAAATTTTCAACCTCATCCGGGGCCTCTAAAGCCTTCAAAACTGAGTTCAAAGTTTCTGTACCTTGCTGCTAATATCGAAAATCTTCAATATCTTCCAATATACACTTGATCTGGCAATGAAACTTTACTGGCAGACTTATATGACCAAAATGAACCTCCAAGAAAGAAATCAGATCATTCTGAGCACATACGAAAATTACCAAAAATAGTAACTTTCCATAAATAGCAGCTTTGCACAAAATAACCCTTATTGAATATAAAAATAGAAATATTTTTGGGTGATGCAAGATTGCTCTTACACCCAGGATGCTCCTGCATCAGAAAGGCAACGTCATAAATGAAATGGATGCTTGTCTTAAGTTCACAAACCTGTAACACATCTCATGAGAAGATATACCCATCATCAGATGGAGATGGTGTCAGAGAGCTTGGGTCTAGGAAATACAAAGCCGAAACATTAGGATGTATTAAAGGTCAAGACTTAGGGAAATTAAAACCTGTAGGGCATTGGGAACTTAGGAAAGAGTAACTGGTGAGCTAGGAAATATTAAAAGGGGACCCATCGACACATGAATCCTAACCACGAACATGGTAAAGTGGTCATTTTAATTAGCACATGTAGATTTAAAGGTTTAAGTGACCCGTGAAAAGGTAACGCAAAAATAGAACAAGGCCAGGGCAAATTTGAAATTAAAGATCCAATGGCTAGATTTTTGAAATTTTTGCCTTAGAGTTTATGCCAGGGACAAGAGAAACATTACAAAGACTAGGGGAAAATAGCTAGAGCCATGAAATTTTTTTCATGTGCTAATAGTGGCTCTGTCTGGGGATGTATGCCTCCTGCAGGCATAGTAAGGACCTAGAATCACTGGTTTAAAGAAGACCATCCCACCAGAAAATTGTAGACAACAAGGAACAAGCAAGGCAGAGCAGGCAATAGGACCCAAAACTGACAAACCAAGACAAAATAGGGCAGGGGCCAATAGCTTATTTACAAAAATTTACAAAATGTACAAACCTAACTAGTGTTCATGGAAAACATAATACAGGCTCAATTGAAGTATTTCTTCAAGAATTATCCATGAATTGGCAACTCCTGAATATCACCATTTAATTCTTTGATGATGTATGAATCTTGGCCCCATTTCTCATGAATTAGATATGGCCCTAGCCAAATGGGATAAAATTTACCATGTTTCCCTTTATCCTCTAGTCTGGCATTCCAAACTAACACCAAATCACCTGGTTCAAACTTTCTGTCAACAGTCTTCTTATCATACAAATTCTTAACCTACAACTGCAATTTGGCATTCCTCATAGTTGATTCTCTTCTAGTCTCATCCAACCTAATGAGGTCCTCAATTCTCAACTGCATCTCCTCATCTATGTCATCATCATAAAGCTAAACAAATTTATACATTTCCAATAAGTTATTCTTATTAGTGGATTCTGCCTGACCATTTCCTTGTGGATGATAAGGTGAGGAATTAGAAATCTGAATTCCCAAACCTTTGCAAAAGTCCTTATATTCAGCAGACCTAAAGCACATGGCATTATCACTTACTATTCTCTTAGGACACCCAAACCTTGTAATAATATTATTCATCATAAAATCAATAACCACCTTACTAGTTGCATTTCTTGTAGGTATAGCTTCTACCCACTTTGTAAAGTAATCAGTTGAAAATAAGATCCATGAGTGTCCTCCACTTGACTTGTTTGGTATCTCCCCTATGAAATCAATTCCCCATTGTTGGAAAAGAGCTTGAACTTCTACTGGTCTTAATGGCACATTACCTAAAAATTTAAGCTTACCAGAGAACCTTTGACAAGCATCACATCTCCTCACCAACTGTTCTACATCCTTGAAGATTGTGGGCCACCAGAACCCTTCTCTCAAGATCTTATGAGTAGTTGTTTAACCCCATATAATGCCCACCACAAACTCCCTCATGCATTTCTTTTAACAACTTATTAGCTTGGTCCTCATCTACACACTTCAAAAGTATGCAATCCAAATTCTTTCTATAAAATTTACATTTCACAATTACATACTTGATGGCCTGTAATTTTAATGTCATCTTTTGATTATCATTCATACTATCTGGACATTTCATGATTCTCAAGTAATAAATAATATCTTGATACCAAATACAATCATCCATGTCACATGTGTAATCAATTTCAAAATGATTTACCTAATTTGCATCAAGATTGGATTGGGCCATCAGTTTTGCCAATCCTTGTCCTCTAACCAACTTATAATCTGGACCTCAACATTGAACTCTTGGATCCTATTGATCCATCTGCATCTCCTTCCAGACACCTCATGCTATGAGAAAATATCGTTCACAGCTGCACTTGGCACAAAAGCATTCACAAATGCTCTCATCAAGTAACACCTAAAAGCCTTGATTGCCTTCACAAGTGCATAAGCTTGTTTTTCATTTATGTCATACTTCAATTCAGTAGCCTGCAAAGATCTACTGAAAAATGCAATAGGCTACTCAAAACCATCCTTATTCTTTTGTAACAAAACTACAACAATAGTGTGAAAAGATGCGAAGGAAAAGATGTGCATTGGGACATTATAATCAGGTGCCTTAAGCACTAGTGCATCTTTGATAGCTTGCTTGATGTTTTTGAAAGCCTCATCAGGCTCACCCTCCCAATTGATTGCAGATCCCTTCTTCAACATCTTAGAAATAGGTCTAGTAACCTCTGCAAAGTTTGTCACAAACCCCCTTAAGAAATTGAGCTGACCAAAGAAGGACTGAATTCCTTTAACATTCTTTGGTCTCTGAATTTTATCAATGGCTGCTACCCTCTCAGGGTCAATTCTCACTCTTTTCTTCCCAACTAAGTGGCCAAGCAACTTACCTTCAATGACACCCAAAGCACATTTCCTTTGGTTTAATGAAATGCCAAATTCCAAGGCCCTCACAAATATTCTTTCTAAATGAGTGCAATGGTCTTCTTCCTCCTTGGAATAAGCAGTTAGATCATCTTGATATACAACAAGGAAATCATTAATGAAATCTAAAAAGGCAACATCCATTGCCCTCTGAAAAGTAGCACTAGCATTTATGTGGCCAAAAGGCATTCTCACATAAACATATGTCCCCCAAGGTGTTGTGAAAGTTGTCTTGAATTTCTCTAATTCCTTGACAATGACCTGATTGTAACCAGAGAAACCATCCATCATAGACATCAATTCTGACCTGGTTACTCTCTGCAACATAGCTTCCATATTGGGCAGACAATAATTATCCTTTAATGAGCTGATGTTCAAATTCTTGAAGTCCACACAAAGCCTAATGTCACCATCTTTTTTCTCACAGGAACAAGATTTGACACCCAAGAAGAATGCCTTATAGGCTTGATAATGCCATCATCTCTCAACTTCATTAATTCTTCTTGCATCTTGGGTGCCAAAGTAGGATTAATAGGCCTTTGTTTTTGCCAGAAAGGTTTAGCATCTTCCTTCAATGGAATAACATGCTGAAACAAATCTTCTCTATAAACCTTTAGGTCATCATATGACCATGCAAAAACATGCCTGAATTTTCTCAATAATTTAATCAAAGATTTTTTTACCCTTTGAGATATATCTCTACCAATATATACCTTCTTAGGTGCCTCATGTGTTCCAAGATTTATCTCCTGTAGATCAGCATGATCTTCTCCTTTGATATTCTTTTGAACTCTATCCTGGTTATCAAAGACAGTCTCCAAAACAACAAGCCCCTTGGGCACCTTGTTAGTTCTAAGCTAAATGACCTCATTGCCAAAGACAACCTCCATTCCTTCTATGAACTCAACCAAGGCTGAACAATCAAATTCCTGACCATGATACTAATCCTCACAACCCATAAACTTCAAGATATCATTATCATCATCAAAAACTTGCCAATTCTCAATATTATCTAGTATGCTAGGCCTAGCCTAAATTTCAACTTTAGAGATACTAGAAAAAGTAATATCATTGGGATTGATTGCAATATTGGCTAACAAGTCAGCCATCTTATTATTACTCCTATCCTTCCACTCAATATTGAAGGCATCAAAATGTTCAATCAAATCCCAAACTGCATTCGTATATTGTTTTAGCCTTTTGTTCTTGGAAGCATATACTGACCTGACTTGGAACACCACCAGCTTAGAATCACCAACAACACTTAGACATTTAATACCATGCTTTTGTGCCAACCTCAATCCTAACAACAAAGCCTCATATTTTTCTATATTGTTGGTACAAAAGAAATTCAATGTGAAAGAAAACTTGTAGGTGTCTCGATTAGGAGAAATAAGTAAAATACCTATTCCTGCACCATCTTTGCAATTTGTACCATCAAAGTACATTACCCACAAATCACCTATCATAGAATTAGCATTTATCTCAACAGAGATAGGTGACAAAATAAGTTCCTCTTCAAACACAGGGATCTCTGCCCTAAAAGCGTTAATATCAGTATCCACAAAACATGTAGTTTCATTATCAATATTTCTCTCAATCATGTGGCATACTCTTGGCTCTCATTCAATCTTGACAAACTGATCATTAATCTTGAAAGTGGCATAGGATAGATCACACTGTAAGCTTCCACCCATGGTAGCACTCCACCTTCTAGATAGTAGCATCCCATAGTGAGGAGGGATATCCACCACCAAAACACTCATTGTTAGCTCTTTCTCTGCATATGCTACCAGCCTATATGACATTTTATTGATAGTCCCAATAACTAGTACCTCCCTCTGATCCATTGCACAACACTTGCCTTGGACTGTATCAACTTTAAGGCCCAACTTCTCCATGATTTTGAAAGGCATTATAGTATTAGAGGCACCACTATCAATCATACAATTTCTCAACTTCATTCCATTCACAAGAACACTTAAAAAGAATGGATCAATATTTTCAAGGCTGGCATTGACAGAACTATCCCAGTATATTGGAGGAATTTGAGACACAATTCCCTGAGAAACAACATCTTTCAAGGATTTATCCTGAGACCCATTGCATGCAACATCATTTTTATGAACATTACCTACCCATGCAATAGCTTTGTCTTTGTGTTCAGGGATCCTCAACAGTTCTGACAATGGAACCTTAACTGTAATTTGGGACAATACAGATAACATATCAACAGGGGCAGAATAAGGAATCTCTATATGCATCACCTTACTATCCTTTTTCTTATCTAACACATTAGGTGTATTGGCCATCCTCATTTTTTCAATCTTAGCCATAGTATTAACTATTTTCTCAATCTCACTAGAAATCTTTTCAATTCCAACTCCCTTAGGCTCACAATTCTTACTTTTTACAATCTTGAATTTCACCATGTGATCACCTTTTGATTTGTTCTCACTAGGTTCTCTGGAGTTGGTACTCTTTATGAACATTCCTGTAGCTTTCTCATTTGTATTCCTTGCCACCATGCCTCTGGTTTGCACTTGGGCAATCATTTCTGTAGTATTTCTATCCATTTCTTCTCTAGAAGGTCTTCTCAAATTTACTGGCTCAGAAGAAGAGTTCATGTTACATGTCTTCCTATCAATGTCTTCGCTATCAGAAAAAACTTCTTGATGAAAAAGGGCCTAATTGTGTCTCCTCACATTTACATCTGCCTCTTTATCAAAATCAGAATCATCTTCATATCTTAGATATGAAGAAGCCATGTTGCATCCAACATCATCTTGATCTATCTCCTCATTACCACAATCTTGATTTGCAGCCATAGAATGTGCAACCACACAATGCTCTGCAGAATGAGGGGACTGGCATGCAACACACCAAAGTATGTCCTCCATAACATTTATTGAAGTCTTCTATAGAGGGTCAGGGACACCTCTATTATTATTTCCTCCTGCAGCAGGGACAATAGGCTTGCCATCCTTCCATTGGGTGTTGTAGGGGTAGTTCTCCAATCTGTTCTGTTTATTAAAATTGTTGTTGAATTGAGGCCTTTCATTGGTAGGGGCATTGATGTTCCTACTTGCAAGTGCTTTCAAATCTTTGAATGCATTGAGCACCTTATCCAATTTATCTTCCTCTTGCCTCCTAGATCCAACATTCTTATCATTTTCTTTTTTGTATTTCTTATCCCCAAACAACTTTGGGTCATCTCTCTTTCCACCCAATTTTCTTGATATTTTCATGTTATTCTCAATATTAACATAAATCCTAAAAGCATCCCTAAGAGATCTTGGTTCTTTGTCCCTCAACAAATATCCCATCTTTCCATCAAATTCATTAAAATATGTGGTCAGAAAGACATTGTTATCTAACCGCATAACTTGGAATAACTTATGCATACCCTTTTGAAATCTCATGTTGAATTCAGCTGCAGATTCATTCTGATTTTTCCTTATGGTATTGAATTCATTCAACATGAAACTAGCATTAGGCCTATCACCATATTGCTCTTTAAAACATCTCTCAAAAGAATCCCAAGTATCAATACATTTGTCAGGAGCTCTCTTAAACCAATCTCTAGCATCCTCCATTCGAGATTGAACAAATAATTTCATGACCACATCCTCATGCTCTACCTCATAATCATTAAGCATATCAACAAATAACGTAAGATGCTCCTCACAACTAATAGCATTATTACCAGCAAACCTAGGTATCTTATCTCTAATATCATTTGGAAAAGCATTCAGATAGCCAAGAATACCATCAAAACTAATTTTCCTATAGCCTTCTAATTGCATAGGTCTTCTTTGAAAACTTGAACTAGTGTTAACCCTAGGATCAACATTAGCATCTACATTCTTATCTATTTGTGCATTTGACTGCTTCCTAGGATCCGCACCTATCCTAGCAGATGAAGAAGGAAATGAACTAGTAGCATTACTAAGTGGAACAATAGTAGTCATAGATGGCATACCTAGTTCAGTAGCAGATGGGCCAAGAGCATTAGCTGATGAAGCCTTCAAGAACTGGATCTTTCTTCTTTTTTCTGCAATGGAAGCTTCAATTTTAGCCCTCTCAAGTTCTCTTGCAAGGTCCTCATCTTCCTTTCTTCTTCTCTCCATTTCTATGTCCTTTCTTGAATTGGGTGGTGGGACCCCTAGTATTGTCAGTGATTTACTTATTTGATGTCCCACCATCTTCTATTTTCCTTTTTCACCAGCCACAACAGCAAGCCTAGTGACCTCATTTCCACCTTTGTCTTTAGGCAAAGGAACATAACTTTGCACTTGTCTAACCACAGGGCCCTCTTTATCATATTCTTGATCTTGTAGTAAGCACTTTGGCTCACTCCTCAATGCCTCAAGATCACCAAAGACATCGTGCTACAAAGTCCTAGGAGCAGAAGCAAGCATCTTGTTTCTCTCCTTCATTTCATTGATCTTTCTAAGAAGAGACTGCCTTTCTATCAAAGTATTCACCTTTTCAACCTCTCTCTCCTTTTGTAACCTTTTATGTATGGCATCCTGCTCTGCCAACTACAACCTTAATGCATTAAAATCATCAGGATCTACCATAATGTCATCAGAACTAGATGACACATCCATATCAGAAAGATTCTGATATGGGAAGTGTACTTGCCTAGGTCTCATGGGTTCTCTTCTGAAATTATCTTCATCAAGATCTAAATCAATCTCCAAACCCATCTCTCTAGTTTGTTCATCTTGACTTGTAGGAAATGGACCTTTGTCCTGAAATACATCTTTTGGGGTATCATAAAATCTATCCTCAGAGTGACCACCATCTGATCTAGAAACTCTATCCTGTGAACCATCCTCACTTGAGGAAACATGTGGTGCTCTAGCTCTAGTATTTCTTTGTTCTCTGATGGGAGCACTAGTAGACTCACCATTCCTTCTAATCCAACTCTTCTTCTCCTGTCTAAGAAATTGCTCCAGAGTGACCTCCGGATTCTTTCTGACAAAGGACCTAGTATTCCTCCTCTTATCCATGATTTATAATATATAACACTAGTTCTAAGCCTTTTGAGTCACCACCCCCCCTAAATGGGAAATCTTTACTTGAAATACAAGAAAACAAGAGTGCACATACAACTTTTATATCTAGACTCTCCCCAGCAGAGTCGCCATTTTTTTGGTTCTTTCCTTTGATCTTTACTTGTAGATTTATACTTTGATGGATAACTTTAAATAACACTTTGAGTCTATCACCACTCCAAATTCTACAAGAAAGAGGGCTAATTAACAAGGATCAGAAGAGATCCTCCTACACTTTGAGCCTATTAGCTCAGGCAGGTGTACCCTTGACTCACTTCTCCAAAGGAGTCTCAAAATAATATACAACTATACCCCATATTAATTTGTTAAAGATTTTATCATTTGAATGTTTGTGTGTGGTTGATGACAATGAAATGCCTCTAGAGGATGGACCAGTGCCTTAACCTAGGGTAAAGAGTCACCCAATAACATACATCAGCTGAATACCTTAACTCAAACATGACTGAATCCAGGATAAGTGCTTTGCCTATTACCCCTCTCCCTCAGACACAAGGACATCAAATTCTTACTTGGTTGTAAACTCACTAAACCCACCTAAAAGACTTTAATCCTAACTACGTTAGGAACTCAAAAATGACTTCACAATACTCTTTGTTTACCATATGCTAACACACTTTGTGACATTAACATATATGAGCTTAGAACTGAAGCAAGAAGACATACACAAATGCAAGATTGGAACTCAATAGCATTTTCATTAACATATTCAAGATCAATATACAATGAGAACACCACCAAGATAGGAAAAGGACCCAAAATCAAGCTCCTCTATTAGTATAACACTGTCAATAACCAGGGACCAAAATAAAATATTTTGGAACTGACAAAAAAAAACAAAATTTTTGCAACTTATACTCCCTAGTCATCTCAGAATTCTCAAAGAGAATGCAACAAGCTACATATGACTTAGGGTTAGGGTTTCAACCACCCAACCGGCTGGAAATGGTCACAAATTTATTCTAGGGGTGGAAACCCAGACAACCAGGAGAAAGGAAATCCTGGGATGATCCTCAATCATGAAAATTTCTCTTGAAGGTACTGAGAATCATAAACAATGCTCAAAAAGACAACCCTGCAACATGCCTTGAGCACAAAACCGCATGGTACAAACTTTGCAGATGATCACTCAACACCCTGGACCACACTGCAATCGGTAAACAGATCATTTCTTACCAAACATATCAAAAAACAATAGTTTAAACCATAAATTTTGGTACCTCCTGTCACTGGAAACCCTCTGCAAATTCAAATTTGAAAAACAACGGCTATATTATGGTGCCTGTAGTGCATCGATGGTCCACATTTGAAACTTGATCAACTTTATAACATGACCGTTTGATCCGTTCATCTCGCGGGATTTATGTTTTATCTCTTAAAAATGGCCCCAATCAAATCTAGCGAACTAGCGATAAAGGTTACCGTCATTTCACGAAATACATTCTACCTCCGCTAAATATTTTAGCGATCTCATGACTACCCTTTGCTGAATCACCAGGCAATTTGGAGTACCGCCAAATCTTCTCGTGACTGAGCGAACCCACTGAACCTTGTCGGCACTGCTATCCTCAGTTATCTAGACCGCTAAACCTTAGACCCCACTTGGGCCCACCTTATGCCACATGTCGTTATCTCATTTGCAGCTCATGCTGGGTCATACTGACATAGGACCCACTTTCTTAAACCTTAGAATTAGACAGCAGGTGTAAGATCTCATACCTCTGACAAAACTCATCAGAACTTACACCGACCGTAGATTCTATCCTCGTCATAACCTTTCTGACAACGGCCCCACTCTGTAGCATCATCCACATCAACCAATAGGATTTGAACAACTACGCAACACCTGGCTAATGGTCCCATTAAAACACTAAGCCACCTAGAAGATCGGACAGCTGGCGCAAGATCTGAAAGGCTTTGAAGATTCTACGTGCTTACACACCAACCGTCGATTGAAGAATCTCCCTCCATCTCTGACAACCTATTGACAAGGAATAGAATCAATGGATGGCACATGATTTCAAGCCTCTGACAAAACCCATAATAACTTACATTGTTCGTTAATTTTTTGACAATGTCAAGACCCACTGACATGCCCAAACTCAAATCCCACTGACATCACATCCAGTCACTCACCCGTGGGCCAATCAGAAAGCCTTGAATCTTACTTGGCATGTGGACCCACTTGAAAAGAAAGGCAACGTCATAAATGAAATGGATGGTCATCTTAAGTTCGCAAGCCTCTGACACATCTCATGAGAAGATACACCCATCATCGAATGGAGATGGTGTCAGAGAGCTTGGGTCCAGGAAATACAAAGCCGAAACATTAGGAAGTATTAAATTTCAAGACTTAGGGAAATTAAAACCTGCAGGGTGCTGGGAACTTAGGAAAGAGTAACCGGTGAGCTAGGAAATATTAAAAGGGGACCCACTGACACATGAAACCTAACCACAAACACAGTAAAGTGGTCATTTTAATTAGCACATGCAGATTTAAAGATTTAAGTGACCCACGAAAAGGTAACGCAAAAATAGAACAGGGCCAGGGAAAATTTGAAATTAAAGATCCAACGGCTAGATTTTTGAAATTTTTGCCTTAGGGTTTATGCCAGGGACAAGAAAAACATTGCAAAGACTAGGGGAAAATAGCTAAAGCCATGAAAATTTTTGCACGTGCTAACAATGCCTACATTTATGTTTCTCAATTGTTGTGTCCTAGGACTCCTTATGACCCTTTACGACCATTTACGATCCCTAAGAATACATCTTAGAGGTCTTAAAATGTCATAAAAGGTCATAAGAGGCTCGTAGGAGGGGCTAGGTGAGCTTCCACCTTCACGTGGTTGGCCCTGTTAAGTAGAGAATGTTAAACTATTCTCGAAACAAAGAGAAGCTCAATAATTTAAGGTCTGAGTCCACGGAGATGCTAAAAAAATGACGAGAATCAATGATGGAGAGTTTTTAGATTTTGAGAAGACGTATATGGAGTGGAGGCCAAATTGAGTACTAGTGTAGAGATGATGATTCAGTAACCTACATCTATAAAACCTTCACAATTATCCCTTCTTTGGCCTGCACTCATTCCTCTTCTAAAAAATGGTTATCTAGAAACTTTGGATAGTGTTTTCTCATCCATGCACAAAATGTCCTAGTGATCATATAAAATTACTTTAGGCCTCCAGTATTGATGAGATGTACAAGTGTAAAATGTTTTTTGCGAGACTGCGATCAATTTCTGTAGTGTACATAAATGCAAGGCAGTGATTATTCTCGACGATCGATAGGTAGCTAGGACTAAATATAACACAGCTCAAGAGACCATCATAGGTTGTCTCTTTCTTCAGTCTATATTATTGACAAAATATTTTACCTTTCATTAGCTCATCAAATTTATAGATTTGAAAGAATTTAATAGAATGTTTTCATGACAACGTATATTATTTAAGTTGATGTTGCACAAATTTATCTACTTCACACACTTGTATACTATGAAGACGACAACAAAGAAGCATCTCCTCCCATGCCAATGCTTTTTTATCACCATCCTCATAGTCTACAAGTGCGCGAAGTAGATAAATTCATGCAACATCAAATTAAATAATATACGTTGTCATGAAAATATTCTATTAAATTCTTTCAAATCCCTGGATTTGATGAGCTAATGAAAGGTAAAACATTCTGTCAATAATATAGACCAAAGAAAGAGACAACCTATGATGGTCTCTTGAGCTGTGTTAACTTTAATGTGCCTATTTGTCGGTTTTTCAACAATTAACAATTAATTCTGATAGAAGTGCTATGCATTCAACAAATAAAATGTCAGAAAAAAATAATTTTCAACATTTAGTGTGACAGTAATGCTATACATTCGATAGGAAACCCTGTCGCTATTCTGATAGTTTAAGTGTCGTAAAGAGAACATTTTTGACAGAACTTTTGACAGTGAGGCCATATCGCCGATAGGTAGATCTGTCGAAATATGATGCTAATTATCAGTATTCCAACAGTTATACCGTTGAAATTAGTATGGTTCGACAGTCAGTTCTGACAGAGATTGTATATTTCTGATAGGTCTTGTTATCAAAATTTTGATGGATGAACCGGAGAAAATTCCATTTCTAAGTTGTTATTTGCAACTTTCTGACATGAAGAGGTGTTGGTAAACTGATAGGTAGGTCTTCTGTCGCAATCTTCTACGCAAAAATGGTGATGGGCTCATTTATTAAAATTTTGACAAATGAGCATTGCAAATCTGACAAATGGCCATCAAAATTTGGCCCCAATATAGTAGTGTTATCACGTGTTAGGACCCCTAGGAAGTCCACATGACCACTTACGACACATTTGAATGATCAAGTGTGTCCTAATGGGTCCTACGACCCCTTAGGACAACTTGAAGGTTCCAATGTGTTGAAAGGGGTCATGAGGACTTCCTAGGGATCCTAGTACACCTTATCACATGTTAGGACCCCTAGGAAGTCCCCATGACCCCTTTCAACCCATTGGAATGCTCAAGTGTGTCTGAAGGGGTCATAGGAACCCTTAGGACACACTTGAGGGTTCCAATGTGTCAAAAGGGGTCATGAGGACTTCTTAGGGGTCCTAGTACACCTTATCATGCATTAGGAACCCTAAGAAGTTCTCATGACTCCTTTCGACACATTTATACATTCAACTATGTTGTAAGGGCTCCTATGACTCTTTAGGACACACTTGAGTATTCAAATGTGTGAAAATAGGTCATGGGGACTTCTTAGGGCTCCTAGTATGCCTTATCATGTGTTAGGACCCCTAGGAAATCCCCATGAGGCCTTTCGATACATTAAAACCCTCAAGTGTGTCCTAAGGGGTCCTACGACCCCTTCGAACACACTTGAGAATTCAAATGTGTCAAAAGGGATCATGGGAACTTCTTAGGTGTCCTAGTATGCCTTATCACATGTTAGGACCCCTAAGAAGTCCCCATGACTCCTTTCGATAGATTTGAATGCTCAAGTGTGTCTAAAGGGGTTGTAGGACCCCTTAGAACACACTTGAGGGTTCAATTGTGTCGAAAGGGGTCATGGGGACTTCCTAGGGGTCTTAGTATGCCTTATCATGCATTAGGACTCCTAGGAAGTCCATATGACCCCTTTCAACACATTTGAATGCTCAAGTGTGTCCTAAGGGGTCCTACGACTGTTTAAGACACACTTGAGCATTAAAATGTGTTGAAAGGGCTCATGGGGACTTCTTAGGGGTCCAAGTATGCCTTCTCACATGTTAGGACCCCTAGGAAGTCCCCATGACCCCTTTCAACACATTTGAATGCTAAAGTGTGTCCTAAGGGGTCCTACGACTCTTGAGGATACACTTGGGCATTCAAATGTGTCGAAAGGGGTCATGAGGACTTCCTAGGGGTCCTAGTATGCCTTAATACATGTTAGGACCCCTAGGAAGTCCCCATGACCCCTTTCAACACATTGGAATGCTCAAGTGTGTCCACATGGGTCGTAGGACCCCTGATGACACACTTGAGAGTTCCAATGTATCAAAAGAGGTCATGGGAACTTCCTAGGGGTCATAGTATGCATTATCACATGTTAGGACCTCTAGGAAGTCCTCATGACCCCTTTTGAAATATTTTAATGCTCAAGTGTGTCCTAAGGGGTCCTACGACTCTTTAGGACACACTTGAGAATTCAAATGTGTCTAAAGGGGTCATGAGGACTTCCTAGGGCTCCTAGTACTCCTTATCATGTGTTAGTACCTCCAGAAAGTCCCCATGACCCCTCTCAACACATTTGAATGCTTAAGTATGTACTAAGGGGTCATAGGACTACTTAGGACACAGTTGAGGGTTCCAATGTGTCGAAAGGGATCATGAGGACTTCCTAAGTGTCCTAGTACACCTTATCACATATTAGGACCCCTAGGAAGTCCCCATGACCCCTTTCAACACATTCAAATCCTCAAGTATGTCCTAAGGGGTCCTACAACCCTTTAGGACACACTTTAGCATTCAAATGTGTCAAAAGGGGTCATGAGGACTTCCTAAGGGTCGTAGTATGTCTTATCATGTGCTATGACCCCTAGGAAGTTCCCATGACCTCTTTCGACACATTTGAATGCTCAAGTGTGTCCTAAGGGGTCGTAGGACCCCTTAGGACACACTTGAAGGTTCCAATGTGTCAAAAGGGGTCATAAGGACTTCCTTGGGGTGCTAGTACTCCTTATCATGAGTTAGGTCCCCTAGGAAATCCCCATGACCCCTTTCGACACATTTGTATGCTCAAGTGTGTCCTAAGGGGTTGTAGGACACCTTAGCAAACACTTGAGGGTTCAAATGTGTTGAAAGGGGTCATGAGGACTTCTTAGGGGTCTTAGTATGCCTTATCATGTGTTAGGACCCTTAGAAAGTCCCCATTACCCCTTTCGACACATTGGAACCCTCAAGTGTGTCTTAAGGGGTCCTACGACCCCTTAAGACACACTTGAGGGTTCCAATGTGTCAAAAGGTGTCATGGGGACTTTCTAGGGGTCCTAGTACACCTTATCATGTGTTAGGACCCCTAGGAAGTCCACATGACCCTTTACGACACTTTTGAATGCTCAAGTAATTCCTAAGGGGTCCTACGACTGCTTAGGACACACTTGAGGGTTCCAATGTGTTGAAAGGGGTCATGAGAACTTCCTAGGGGTCCTAGTATACGTTATCATGTGTAAGGACCCCTAGGAAGTCCCCATGACCCCTTTCGACACATGAGAATGCTCAAGTGTGTCTAAAGGCATCGTAAGAACCATTAGGAGACACTTGAGTGTTCCAATCTATTGAAAGGGGTCATGAGGACTTCTTAGGGGTCCTAATATGCCTTATCACACATTAGGACCCCTAGGAAGTCCTCATGACCCCTTTTGACACATTTGAATGCTCAAGTGTGTCCTAAGGGGTCCTATGACTCTTTAGGACACACTTGAGCATTCAAATGTGTCGAAATGGGTCATGGAGACTTCTTAGGGGTCCTAGTATGCCTTATCACATGTTAGGACCCCTAGGAAATCTTCATGACTCCTTTCGACACATTGGAACCCTTAGGTGTGTTCTAAGGGTTCCTGCGACCCCTTTAGACACACTTGAGCATTCAAATGTGTCAAAAGGGGTCATGGGAACTTCCTATGTGTCCTACTATGCCTTATCACGTGTTAGGACCCCTTAGAAGTCCCCATGACCCCTTTCGACATATTTGAATGCTCAAGTGTGTTTGAAGGGGTTGTAGGACCCCTTAGGACACACTTGAGGGTTCAAATGTGTCGAAAGGGGTCATGGGGACTTCCTAGGGGTCCTAGTATGCCTTATAATGTGTTAGGACTCCTAGGAAGTCCATATGACCCCTTTCAACACATTTGAATGTTCAAGTGTGTCATAAGGGGTCCTACAACTATTTAGGACACACTTGAGCATTAAAATGTGTTGAAAGGGGTCATGGGGACTTCTTAGGGGTCCTAGTATGCCTTATCACGCGTTAGGACCCCTAGGAAGTCCCCATGACCCCTTTCAACACATTTGAATGCTCAAATGTGTCCTAAGGGGTCCTACAACTCTTTAGGACACACTTGAGCATTCAAATGTGTCGAAAGGGGTCATGAGGACATCCTAGGGGTCCTAGTATGCCTTATCACGTGTTAGGACCCCTAAGAAGTGCCCATTACCCCTTTTGACACATTGGAATGCTCAAGTGTGTCCTAAGGGGTATGCTTTCAAAACATTTGAACACTCAGGTGTGTCCTAAGGGGTCCTACGACTCTTGAGGACACTTTTGAGCATTCAAATGTGTTGAAATGGGTCATGAGGACTTCCTAGGGCTCCTAGTACACCTTATCACATGTTAGGACCCCCAGGAAGTCCCCATGAACCCTTTCAACACATTTGAATACTCAAGTGTGTCCTAAGGGGTCGTAGGACCCCTTAGGACACACTTGAGGGTTCTAATGTGTCGAAAGGGGTCATGAGGACTTACTAAGGGTCCTAGTACACCTTATCACACATTAGGACCCCTAAGAAGTCCCCATGACCTCTTTCAAGATATTTGAATCCTCAAGTGTGTCCTAAGGGGTCCTACAACTCTTTAGGACACACTTGAGCATTCAAATGTATTGAAAGGGGTCACGAGGAATTCCTAGGGGTTGTAGTATGCCTTATCATGCGCTAAGACCCCTAGGAAGTCCCCATGACACCTTTCGACACATTTGAATGCTCAAGTGTGTCCTAAGGGGTCGTAGGACCCCTTAGGACACACTTGAGGTTTCAAATGTTTCGAAAGGGGTCATGAGGACTTCCTAGGGGTCCTAGTACTCCTTATCATGAGTTAGGACCCCTAGGAAGTCCCCATGACCCGTTTCGACACATTGGAAAGATCAAGTGTGTCCTAAGGGGTTGTAGGACACCTTAGCACACACTTGAGGGTTCAAATATGTTGAAAGGGGCATGAGGACTTCCTAGGGGTCCTAGTATGTCTTATCGCATGTTAGGACCCCTAGAGAGTCCTCATGACCCCTTTCGACACATTGCAATGCTCAAGTGTGTCTGAAGGGGTCGACCCCTTTCGACACATTGGAATGCTCAAGTGTGTCTAAAGGGGTCCTACAACCCCTTTAGACACACTTGAGCATTGCAATGTGTCGAAAGGGGTCATGGGGACTTCCTAGGGGTCCTAGTATGCCTTATCATGCGTTAGGACCCCTAGGAAGTCCTCATGACCTCTCTCTCTCTCTCTCTCTCTCTCTCTCTCTCTCTCTCTCTCAGATCTAGAGCTTTCACCTCCACTTTTTAATGTATATTTAAAGGTTTCATATACCTTTTTGTGGACAATGTACCTTAAATGTTCTTACATCAATTTTTATGCCACTGTTTGTTTCTAGAACAGATGATGAGCGTACGATGGTTCTACATCTGTGTGAAATTTCTTTTCGAGAGTTAAAAAATCAATTGATTGTATTCAATTGAGGGGAAGTCCATTGAAATCTACTTATTCATTATAGTCAGACCGTTGAAATTATAAGGAGTCTATAGAAAATTTTTGTGCTAGATACTTTCATGAGGATTTGGGTTGAAACTCTCTGTCCTCAAATCAAATGTGCAGGTATTTTTTCAAAATCATTTTGTATATCAAATAATATAATACATACTAATATAAAAATTTATATATTCTAATATTTATGTTATGCTATTATTATTTAATATTAATATTTAAAATGAAATTAATATTAACATAACAAAAATATAATTTAATATGAAACTTGAATTAATATTAACATAAAAAGAATACAACTTAATTTAGAAGAGAATTAATATTACTATTAAAAAATACATTTATTATGATGTTTGAATTTGGAAAAAAGTGGGGCAATTGAAATTTCAAAATAGGTGGGCTTTTTCGGATATCTGATAATATCAGATATCCGATTAGGCTTGGTATTTGCTTCAGCATTACCAAACGTGGGTGGTCAACCCTTTAGGCATGTTTCAGGAGACAGTTCTTGATACCGAGACTTCGACCATGTAGCTGACGACTATTTTTCCACCCAAAATTGATGAAACGAAAAGGGTTTCTTAAAGATATTATCAGCTTTCCATTAATATAATTGCTGTCAAATTTTGAGTTTGGTAAGTAATTATTACCTATTTTTCAATTGACTTATCTTTAAAGTCGTAATTGATATATTGATTGAAAAACAACTATAACTTTCAAACCATTTAACCTTTTTGAAATCTGAAACATGCGTCACATTCTATGCTTCAGCTACTATAAGAAAAAAAAACTTTTGAATTTGGTAAAATTTTGAATTAGTCAAGGTGGTCAGACACGAGAGTTTTTTTATTCTGAAAAAGTTGTAGTAGAAAATTCATAATTAATTATTCATTTGACCAAAAATTACAAAAAAATATGCATCACATCCGGGCATGAGTCTACTACTTATATCTAGAATCTTGGGAAAATATATTATCATTTGATTGTGATTAAGGTCGTCAGACATACACGTACTTTTTATCTTTTCCTTGAAATTTTCGTAGTACTACATTGAAATCTAAAATTTTGAACAATTAGACAAAATGAAATTCAATCAATGGCTAGTAGTTTAGAAACTACATTTAATTTTCTATAAATTCTATTGTTACAACTTTTTCACATAAGGTTCATAAGATGTTCAACCTTTTACGTCAAGTTGACTAACCTTGATTTTTTGATTTTTCATTGCCACTTAAGGCCATAGTTTGGTATACCATGATCCTGCACATACCCATATGTATATGTATATGTATATGTATATGTATATGTATATGTGTATGTGTGTGTGTGTGTGTGTGTGTGTGTGTGTGTGTGTATAGATATATGGGTAAAAGTACAAAGCTGTGTCACACTTTTATAAAGGAAAAGGTCAACAACACACAAAATTTTTAACTTTAATGACATAAAAATGGCATTTATGTTTAAAATTTGGAGATGATGTAAACTAATGAAATGTGTAAAAGTGGATGAAGTTTATGGCTATAATTTTTTTAATTTTTTTTTAACAAGAATTCACATAGTTTTAAAATTTTTTAAGTCCATTTTTTACTTGCTGAAAAATTCTAAAAAATGAGGGTCTTGTCCGCACCAAAAAAGTATATGCAAATAATCTCTTTTTCCTTTGATTTCAAAATATGTCATAGATAAAATGTATAGCTAGTGTAGAAAAGAAGAAAAATTAGTTTTCAATGTATATTTTCTCTGTTATAACTACTGAAAGTCGAACATACTTGAAATCGACAGTTTTCATCTCGCGTGAAATTTCCCCTATCAAATCTACACCATTCAGAAAATAAATTACACACTCTTGAAGATAACTCTCTCCTCTAGTGTTAAATATAAATTGTCAATTTTTTTGATAAGCTTTACTATTTTTTTCTATTTTTGAAGCATCTTGTTCTCGAATGTTAAAATACCTACTTGTAGTATTTTGAAATTATAATATATTAGATCTAATTAAAATACTATAAAAATTATATGATGATAATCTTGATTCTGTGCTCTAAAAAAGGGTATTTTTATATTTTTAAAAAAATATCATTAGAAAGAGTAAGAGTTATTGAAACGTCACTTTTCTAAAATAATTTTATTTCTTTAGTAATTGTTATAAAACATGCATTTAATTGATATTTCCAATTGGAAAAGGTGAATAACTTATCTAACTTAGCTAGAATGAATCTAGCTAGACCATATGTTTGACAAAAATTAATTTTAGTTAGAAATACTCAAATTCAGCTGTGCTGATAAGTTATCCTAAAACGTGACACAGCTTTGTGCTTTTACCCATATGTATATATATCTATATACATAGATATCAATATATGTAGATATATATACATATATCTACACACACACACACACACATATATGTATATGTATATGGGTGGTCCCACAATAGTCTATCCCACTTTTTTAGACATGCTAATTTTTTCTAAAATACCATATTTTTAATAAAATATGGTGATTTAAGCTTTGAGAGGTTCCATTTGAAATATTTAATTACAAATGGTTAGCTCAAAGCCTCTTAGATTAAAAAAAAATTGATATAACATCTATACTCCTCATTCATACCTACAATGGAGTCTCCTTCACACCTATTAAAATGCTGAGAAAAAATTACTTCGACTTTATGTTTTGGTAGATCAAATGAATCCATTTGAAAAACCTATCTATGTAGTAGGATGCTATTTGGAACAAGCTTTCCAATGAATATAATTTTAATACATATTGAGTTCATTATCACTTTTAAATATTACTTTAACTAAATATAGGTTGTTTGGTCATTCAACAACTTGTCTCTTCAAGACTTTGGGAAAAATAGTAAACTACAAAAAAAATTATGAAAAATTTGTAGGAACAGAGTATTTATGTTAGCTTTCTATAAAAAAAGAAAAAATGAATTTCGATATACACAGATCAAGTTAGAGAGATCGAAGTGACCTTATGTCTAAATTACAGTTATTATCACTTTAGAACTTAATAAACTATGAAATATTGACCCAAAATGAATGAAACTAATTGCATCCTTTAGATATTGAAGTTACAAATATAATCTCAAAAGAATTACATCGTTATCATATTTTAAAAAAAAGTTATGTTGATCCAAGTGACAGTAACTCCTTCAAAACATAGTTTTTCACACAAACCACTTTTAGAAGGGGAAGGAAAAATGAATTTTAACTTTTTTAAAAATTATATATTTAGAAACTAGAAAGAATTTTTTTAAAAGACTCTAGTTTAAATCATCTTCAAATTATTAATAGTTTTGCAGCAATAGGTGTTTGAAAGTGAAATTTATTCTCAGAATGTTGATCTCTGTGTCCAAGTTGGCCAAAAAGTGGGACACACTATTGTGGGACCACCCATATGTATATGTATATATCGATATATCTATATATCTATATATCTATATCTATATCTATATCTATATCTATATCTATATCTATATATATTGGAGTTGATGAAAAACAACCCACAGCTCTCAAGAACACCTACACGCAAACACCTGTTACAGAAAGAGAGAGGAAGAAAACTACTATGAAGACCTGAATGTGTGGATCCAGTAGAGAGGAGAAATCCTTGATGTACAAAAGCAAAAGTTGCAATCAATAATGAAATGTTAGAAAAGGTTACAAAATAAAGGAGAACTAAAAACCTAAAAAGGTAAAACCTAGGTTGCACAATAATAATTAATAAAAAAATTAATTATTATACATGTAAAGTTTAGCTTAAGTCAAAAGAGGTGATAAGTGACTTAATAATTAAATCAATATGACTCAATTAATAAGAAAACACTTTATTACTCTAACACCCCCCCTTAAGATGAACTTTGGGAGAAGCTAAAAACCTAGAAAGAACAACCGAAAGAAAATGGGTCATGATAACAAAAGGCCTGATCAGGTACCCCTATACAAAAGAGAGTCTCTACAAAGAGGAGAAATAGAGAAAACCATGTGCAAAAAATTCTACTTCAAAAAGAGACAAAGACTAGTCTGAAGGATTGAAGAAGCCTCCAAAACTAGGAATGTTACAGAAAATAGGAACAAAGATGAACATGTACAACATCACTGAAGTATGAAATTGAAAACTCTGTCAAGAAAAAATTGATGATCTAAAGATCCTCCACAGAAATATGACCAGGTAGAGAAGACTGTAATCTGCATGAGTTCCCTCAAATAACACTACTTGAATTAGGAGGCAAACAAAGGAAAACACCTGAACTTGAAGATACAGATGACATAAACACCAAACACCTAAAGAGCTGATCAATCAAAGTTGGAAGAGTGCATCCAAAAAATAGAAAAGAAAAGAGTGTCCATATGGTAAATGACCATTTGATCGAAATGCATAGGTACCTAGCCACTGCAACCACCTAGTGCATAGAATCAAATATTGAATACATAGATCACACTATCAAACCAAGGAAGCAATAGAACCAATAGTAGAAACCCCCCCCCGATACTGCTGACAAGGGAGTAATGATAGGTACACTTAAAAGATCATCTCTATAACATCAAATGTGCAGAGAGAGTACAAACACATATAGAGATACCTAAGGCTAATGTCATTGGAGGAATTCTCAAATGAAAAAGGAAGATGGAAAATAAAGAAAAATATCAAACCCCCGTGACACTTTATAATGGAGTGTGAGTACATAAAGTACAAACATGTGCAAGATTCCATACATAAAATAGAATGGAACTTTATCTGAGTGCGTGTGCATAAAAGAATGCTACAAAAATGAAGTATACACTACTCAAAGAAGAGTGAAGGCTTCTAAAACAAAAGAACAACCTAAGACAAGACATCCCTCAAAGGGAAGAGATCCCAGGACCTATAACAACCAATATATCCACCAGACTACAAAAATTCAACAAATCTGAATAAAATGAACCTAGAGACTAATTTGTAAAAATGACGCATAGCACTAAAAATCTCTCTGAACAAGCTTTCCAATAATATATCATTTTCTAAAAATAGAGTCCAGATGCGCAAGATAGAGCTCCTAGAGTGTAGAACTGAGCATTTGGATTTGATAGTGAAAAAAACCATCAAAAAAGAAAAAAAAAAATATAAACCTATATATCTAGAAAGATCTCAGAATTAGCTTTCCGACGATATCTCATTTTCCAAATTTTAACACCGTATGCTCAAGATATGAGAAAAAAACTAATAGTTGTACTGGAGGGCCCAAAGAAGGTGTTTGGAAGGATCTGAGGATGGGTGACATCATAAAATGGACAAAATCACACATGAAACCATCATATATGATAAAATCTAAGAAAGAGATTTCTGGCAATATCTTGTTTGTTGAAAACTGAGCCCGAATCCAAGAGAAACGGATCCCAGAATGTAGGAGGTCTGAAACGCCAACATGATAGAAAACATCTGACTTTGATAGGAAAAGAATGCATCAAAATGGAAAAATCATGAAACCATACAAGAAAATTAGGATTGGTCTCGGAACCAGCTTTTTGACTGTATCTCGCTTGAACAAAATGGAGCCCAGATGCAAAAGATATCGAACTCAGAGCGCGGGAGGGTTGAGATGCAAGCTAATAGAGAAATCTCTATTTTTTATTGCAATAAATGCAGCATTAATTGAGAAGTCAAGAAACCACACTAGAAAATTATGATCTGTCTCAGAATTACCTTTACAACAATATCTTGTTCTCTCAATTTCGATATCGGATGCCCAAGTTATGCTCAAAGGTCTGACTGCCTACCAGAAACTTTCTATCAAAAAAATGCAAGGGCCACTTAACAAACCCTGACTGCCACTTAATCGTGACCTTTGGCAGTTAGACCCAGTAGTCACAGCAGGGTCACCAGTAATGGTGACCACTAGCGGTCAGTGCAGTAGTTCCCGCTTTGGTGGCTGTGTGGTGGCCATCAGATGGCCGCCCAGGAGCACTACCAAAATTTTAAAAATTTTTTTTTGTAGAGATTCTGTACTATGTTGGAAAGCGTTCTAGGCCGTATGGCCTGGTACACCAAAGTTTTTTTGCCTCCGAGGCCAACTTGTTGAAAAATGACAAGTTTTATATGAATTTTGACTATCTTGGATGCTTCAGATGCAACCGTGAGGTTTGTTTTGTCCAGAAGTGTCCAAAAAAACAATGATCACCATGCGATCCATGCCGAGACTGGTTACAATTTTTTTTCTCACAGATTCCAATTTTGTCAAAATTGGACAAATTTAATATGGATCTTGGTGTTTTTGGATGCTGTGAACACAACCATGAGGTCCGTTTGAAGCTAAGATGATCAGAAAAATAGGTCCCCCTAGATCTGTCAAGAAACCCTCTAAAAATGTAGATCTGACAAACACAGATGAATCTCTCAGTAAGAGGACATGGGAAAGAAGATCTGAAGCTCTAATACCATATTGGAGTTAATGAAAAACAATCCACATCTCCCAAGAACACCTGCATGCAAACACCTATCACATAAAGAGAGAAGAAGCAAATAGCTATGAAGACCTAAATGTATGGATCCATGAGAGAGGAGAAATCCTTGATGTGCAAAAACAAAAGTTGCAATCAATAATGAAATGGCAGAAAAGGTCACAAAACAAAGGAGATCAATCCTTATAAAAGGAGATCTGAAAACCTAAAAAGGTAAAACCTAGGTTGCACAATAATAATTAATAAAACAATTAATTATTATATGCCTAAATTTTAGCTTAAGTCAAAAGAGGTAATAAGTGACTTAATAATTAAATCAATATGACTCAATTAATAAGAAAACACTTTATTACTCTAACACCCCCCCTTAAAATGAACTTTGGGAGAAACTAAAAACCTAGAAAGAACAACTAAAAAAAATGGGTCACGACAATAAAAGGCCTGATCAGGTACCCATGTACAAAAGAGAGTCTCTACAAAGAGGAGATATAGAGAAAACCATGTGGGAAAAACTCTACTCTAGAAAGAGACAAAGACTAGTCTGAAGGATTGAAGAAGCCTACAAAACTAGGAATGTTCTAGAAAATAGGAACAAAGATGAACATGTACAACATCACTGAAGGATGAAATTGCAAACTCTGTCAAGAAGAAACTAATGATCTGAAGATCCTCCATAGAAATATGACTAGGTAGAGAAGACTATAATCTACATGAGTTCCCTCAAATAACACTACTCAAATCAGGAGGCAAACAAAGGAAAAAACCTGAACTTGAAGATACAGATGGCATAAACACCAAAATCCTCAAGAGCTAATCAATCAAAGTTGGAAGAGTGCATCCAAAATATAGAAAAGAAAAGAGTGTCCATATGGTAAATGACCATCTCACCAAAATGCATAGGTACCTAGCCACTGCAACTGCCTAGTGCATAGAATCAAATACTAAATACATAGCTCACACTATCAAACCAAGGAAGCAGTAGAACCAATAGTAGAAACCCCCCCATACTACTGACAAGGGAGTAATGATAGGTACACTTAAAGGATCATCCAATATGAACTACATGATGAAGAAGAATCTGAAACATTGAATGTGTAAAGAGAGTAAAAACACATATAGAGATACCTGAGGCTAATGTCATTGGAGGAACGCTCATATGAAAAATAAAGATGGAGAACAAATGAAGACATCAAACCCCCATGACACTTTATAATGGAGTGTGAGTACATAAAGTACAAAGATGTGCAAGATCCCATACATACAATAGAATGAAACTTTATCTAAGTGTGTGTGCATAAAAGAATGCTAGAAAAATGAAGTATACACTACTCAAAGAAGAGTGAAGGCTTCTTAAACAAAATAACAGCCTAAGATGAACCATCCCTCAAACAGAAGAGATCCCAAGACCTGTAACAACCAATATATCCATCAGACTACAAAAATTCAACAATCTAAATAAAATGAGCCTAGAGAATAATCTGGAAAAATGACTGATAGCACTGAAAATCTCTTTGAACAATCTTTCCAATAAAATATCATTTTTTGAAAACAAAGTCCGGATGCACAAGATAGAGCTCCTAGAGTGTAGAACTGATCATCTGGATTTGATAGTGAAAAACACTATAAAAAATGAAAAAAAATAAATCTAAACCTACATATCTAGAAAGATCTCAGAATCAGCTTTCCGATGATATCTTGTTTCCAAAATTTTGACACCCTATGCTCAAGATATGAGAAAAAAACCAATAGCTACGCTAGAGGGCCTAAAGAAGGTGTTTGGAAGGATCTGAGGATGGGTGACATCATAAAAAGGACAAAATCACACATGAAACCATCATATCTAATAAAATCTTAGAAAGAGATTTCTGGCAATATCTTGTTTGCTGAAAACAAAGCCCAAATCCAAGAGAAACGGATCCCAGAATGCAGGAGGTCTAAAATGCCAACATCACATAAAACATCAAACTTTGACACCCAAAAAATGCATCAAAATGGAAAAATCATGAAACCATACCAGAAAATTAGGATTGCTCTCGAAACTAGCTTTCCGATGGTATCTCGCTTGAAGAAAACAGAGCTTGGATGCAAAAGATATCAAACCCGGAGTGTAGGAGGGTTGAGATGCAAGCTAACAGAGAAACCTCTATTTTTTACTACAATAAATGCAACATTAATGGAAAAATAAGGAAACTAAACTAGAAAATTATGATCCATCTAAGAATTACCTTTATGATGATATCTCATTCTCTCAATTTTGATATCGGATGCCCAAGTTATTCTCAAAACTCTGACTGCCTACTAGAAACTTTCTATCAAAAAAATCCAAGGGCCACTTAACAAACCTTGACTGCCACTTAACCGTGACCTTTGGCGGTTAAACCTGGTAGTCACAGCGGGGTTACCGTTGACTGTGACCATTAGCGATCAACGCAGTGGTTCCCACCTAGGTGGCTGTGCAGTGGTGCTCAGATGACCGCTTGGGGGCACTGTTGAAATTTTTTTTTAAATCTTTTTCAGAGATTCTGTACTATGTTGGAAAGCATGCTAGGCTGTACGGCCTGGTACGCCAAAGTTTTTTTTGCCTCCGAGGCCAACTTGTCAAAAAATGACAAGTTTTATATGAATTTTGACTATCTTGGATGCTTCAAAAGCAACTGTGAGGGCTATTTTGTCCAGAAGTGTCCAAAAAATGGTGATCACCTCGTGATTTGTGCTGAGACTAGTTGCAATTTTTTTTTCTCATAGATTCCAATTTTGTCCAAATTGGACAAATTTAATATGGATCTTGGTGTTCTTGGATGCTGTGAACACAACCATGAGGTACGTTTGAAGCTAAGATGATAAAAAAAATAGGTCCCCCCTAGATTTGTCAGGAAACTCTCTGAAAATGCAAATCTGACGAACACAGCCGAATCTCTCAGTAAGAGGTCATGGGAAAGAAGATTTGAAGCTCTGATACCATTTATAGTTGATGAAAAACAACCCACATCTCCCAAGAACATCTGCATGCAAACATCTATCACATAAAGAGAGAAGAAGCAAATAACTATGAAGACCTAAATGTATGGATCCACAAGAGAGGAGAAATCCTTGATGTGCAAAAACAAAAGTTGCAATCAATAATGAAATGTCAGAAAAGGTTACAAAACAAAGGAGCTCAATCCTTATAAAAGGAGATCTGAAAGCGTAAAAAGGTAAAACCTAGGTTGCACAATAATAATTAATAAAACAATTAATTATTAGATGCCTAAAGTTTAGCTTAAGTTGAAAGAGGTAATAAGTGACTTAATAATTAAATTAATATGATTCAATTAATAAGAAAACACTTTATTAATCTAACAATATCTACATAGAAATATAGCATATATGTAAATCTATACAAATGTGTATTGTATTACACATTTACAAGTAATTTTTTTTAATGTATTCATAAGTCATACGGGTTATGTGAAACTGAAAAATGTTATTTTTTGTCTTTTGAAATTTTGAGCGGGTTATTTTGTACACCATAACCCATATGGGTTATGGCTTGGAAAAATTTTTGGAATACGAACCTCAGGCTTGCAATCTCATTTTCCCTCCAATTTTATCCATTTACACATTTTTCTTCTTATGCAAGTTATGCCCACTGCACGAAGAGGTACCAAATTTTCAGGATGTGGTCACCTTGAAAAAAAATATACTCAACAAAAAATTGCAAAAAAATACACAACTTCTAGATCTCCCTCTAACATATCATCCTACCAAAGGGTTTTGAAAAATACCAAATCTAACTATAGATTTTGTGAAGCACACAAAAACAACTATGTTATGTTTTTTGGGAAAAATCAAGAACAGGTTTTCGTGTGCTAGAGGTCCGACCATCTTAATCTTATCCATTTAAAAAAAAAGTTTAGTATTTTAGAAACTAGATTTAGATTACTACAATTCTTATTCTTTACACAACTACTAGTTTTGAGTGCATGACCCTCAAATCTCTCTATAAAGTTCAGGTTTCCCTTATTTGAGAAAACAAAAAGTGGCCACTTATACCCCCCTTTTTGTTCAAAATCTTGGTGCACTTACCCCAATCTTCTCTACTAAAAAAATTAAAAGCATATAATTGATATATTAAATATTCTTGTGGTTGATTTCTCAAAAATGCTTCTTTCGGTTATCCATAGTAATGTTCCAATCATCCACAACAAAATATAATAGCATGTTATGACATTAAATTTCAATAGTCTTGTTCACAACATCATCAAAAAATATTATATTTCCTATTCCTTTATAAAAATATTTGGCACTGTCATCTATCTTCATCATAAAATTAATTTTTATTTGAACTACTTCTCTGAAATAATTAAATTTTCTAACATATTAATCTCTCTTTCTCTTCTTTGTATCCAACTATAAGTGTGTCATCCTAAAAATTAAGAACCCTTAACTATGGTCTCATTTTAGCCCCATTTTAGTATGTATGGGTTCCCACATTGATTTCACACTCTACTAATGCTTATTAGACCTTCAAATTAACATTATAAGTCCTATATTGACTCAATTTCTTCCGAACTAGAGGTTGCTCATCATTTCTAAGTGTGATCCTCTATTTTTTCTCCAATCAAATAATTCATTTCATCTCCTAGGACTTATCATACTATTCTCTCCTGACCTTAGAATGAGTTGTACAAGATATCTGGTACTTGACAACTATTCGGGACCCACAATTATAATTTTACACCATTTTCTAGGTACATGATAACATTGGAAGCCATTCTTTTAGACAAGCAATGTTTGGCATCATGTCCCAAGCATTTGGGGTCCAAAATTTTCCCAGGGTCCGATGTCAAGATATCCATGGTATTTCTATATTTTTGGTCCACCTGGATTAAATTTGAATAAAAGAACCTCTTCTCTCCTCATTTTTTAATCCTTTATCAAGTGCAATCATTCACAATTATTTTTTCAAAAATTTATGATCAAGCAAGTAAATCAAAGTTAAAGGTCTCTTCTACAATTGAGCATTTACAATTTAATCCTTCAAAGATTTATTCTTCTTCTTCATGAAACATTATTTAAAACTAAATCATCCCTCATTCAAGAAATTTATTTCACAGTTTCCTATTGAATAAAGCTATTGTATTAACATTTGTGATCACATCCAAAGAGGCATTGTGCATTATCAAGATATAAGGTGATATGCAATTAAGATTTGGTTTCTATTCCATCTTTCCTTATTACATTTCATTTCATTTTCAAGGTTGATTCGTAAATAAGGGTTTGACTAAGGAAATCCCCTTTTTCCCAATCTTTTCCCCATTTTCTATGTGTAGGAATAGGTTATGGAGCCACTAGATTGAGATCAGATAGATCAACTAAAATCAGAAGTTATCAAAAAAATTCAACCAAAATTTCTAACCAAAATTTCTAGGTAGACAATATTGGTGACCTATCCCTTCTGAAAGGATGATTTTTGGTGTGTCCTTTCCATTTTTAGCTCAAATTTGGCAGAGTCAGATTGTAGTCTCCTGAGCCCAGATGTATAGTTATATGTCATTCTCACATTCTGAGATTCAAGAATTCGGATCTAAAATATCACTTCTCCTATTTCATTTCTAGGTGAATTTAAATCCTTTTCCATTCATGTTTACATTGTTTTTATCAATTGGTTTAGATCATATATGTTATTATTTAGTCTTTTTCATATCAATACAATCTCTCTCTCTTTCTAAATTCTTAACAAAAGAAAAATTAAAAACTCACAAGCACAAATATTGCATTGGCATATTTCAAGTGGTGTTATCAATATTTTTCTTGAGGTGGTTTTGTATCCTAATGTATCTTATGAATTGGGTAAATTAACCCTTTTACACAATCCCTATTTTATATTATATATTTTGGAGAACCCAACACATAACATCTCCTCTTTTGATTTTGGTGTTATACTCCCTTTATGTTTTTATAGGTTCACCTATTATTGGTGAGACTAACTTATGAAATTTACTCTTTTGATTTTGGTGGTTAGATATCCTTTATATGCATGTTTTTCTTCTAGATGTACTTTGTATGCATTGTGTTAATCACTATTTGCATTATATCTATGCTAAATTGCATGTATTTAGCTATATAGGCTCACTTATTGTAGTAGTGAACATGAATCTTCTTACATGCTTTTGATTTGGTGTCTAGACTTGATTTGTATACATTATAGTGATTTCATTTAGCTTTACCAAATTTAGATCTATTCCAATCTTTCATGTTTCAAAACAATTTAAAAAAAAGAAATTGTTATATTTTATGTATTTAGTTTTGACTTTTACTATTATATTTATATTCATTAATATAAAATACATAAAATTACATATTTTTCCTAGATTCATTCTTGCTTTTATATGTTAAAAATAAGAAAAATCCAAAAATATTTTCTTTTCATGCATTGTTATGTGTCTCTAGATTAGTCCCTTTTACACTTTATTATCTTATTTAATTACAAAATGTCTAATTTACTTGTCCAAATATTTACTTATATTGATAACCCATTTATTAGTGAATATTTTGATATTATGGATGAAGTCCTTGAGGACTTCATCTCTTCTAAGTCTCCCTCTAGACCACCTAACCACTCCTTTTATCAAAAGCTAATTAGTGCAATATAATAGTTTAGGGTTTACAATAATCCTCTTTATGAACCACTCAATTATTCTTCTCCTAATGTTATTCTCCCTCATAGGTACATATTGATGTAAGAACATAATTTTAATCCTTCTCTCAATGATATCCCTATTTGTGATGAACCATTGGAGAATGACGTTGATTATTCTCTTGATATATACCTCCCCCATGAGACTAATTTTGTGAATGAGGATGATTTTGTGGTGGAAAAGGGTGATATGATTTATAATTTCCTTAATGTCACTTCTATCTATTTCAATCATCTTCTCTCTAAAGATGAAGAACTAATGAATTATGATGCTCCTTCTCCTAAATTTTCTCTTGAAAGTACCTTAGAATAAAAGGATGATATCCTTGACGCTATCCCTTTTTCAAATGAATATTTTGATATTAAAGAACCTATTCAAGCAAATACCATTCAATATTCCCCTCAAAATAAACCAATGATTATTTTAAAAGGTGCTATGAAATCAAATTTTCATGAAGTAAAATACATATATAACAAGAATCCTCAAAAGGATAAGATCCTTGATGTTATCCCTTCAAAATATCCAACTTTAACGAATAAGGATCCTAATCAACCTAACTATTAGAAGTATAAAAAAAATGAAAAGAAGTTAAGGAAAGAACCCAAGAAAGTGTAATGCAAGAATGTATTTTACCATAACCATCGAAAGTGAAACATAGCTTTAAGATTAATCACCATAACCATGAGAATGCTCGAAGGATCCAAACAATGAGACAAATATTTTGGAGGGGGAAAGAAAAGAAAACCCCTTGTGACATTATGAATGAGGCCATAGCCTAAAATGAGAGAGAGAAGAGAGAAAGAGAGCAATATGCTCAATACAATAACTTCATCGTGAGAAATGAGAGAGAGGAGCATCTCTTAAATAAAGATGAGAGAGAGGAGTTAGATTGTAACTCCCAAGTCTATGAATGCCACCATTTATAAGTGTGTGCGACAAGTGTCCAAATCCTCTTAAGGAGGAATAAACTAATTTCCTTATTAAAAGAATTACAAAATATGAGTTGTCCTCTCACTTGGACTAGAGGACAAAAATACATGAAGGATAGCTTGGTTTATCTTTATTTAAATAATACAACCAAGGAAATATTATAAATTCTAACAACCCCCTTTAATCTTTACTTGGGGATTTTACAACAAGGGGTATCAAACCCAATTTTCAAAAAATCTACAACTTGTTATTCAAGGTGAAGTAGTTAAAGATTGTCTTCAAGCCATATGGTACTTTTGTAGATCCAAGAGAAGCACATGAGTCCTTTGAATGTGATCAAGTGGAAGCAGAGCCAAATCTTTATAAGATTTGTGAAAAAATGAGAATGTGCCTTGATGGAGCACCTAAAAAAAGAGGCATAGAACAAAAAACAAGGCACCAATCCACAAGTAGAATTACATCCTATAGACAAGTTAGTATATATTTATAGTGGTTTTAATAATTATAAGAAATGTTCATAGAGGAACTAAGAGGGATGAGGATAAATGTACTTGTTCACCAACATGCAATGGAGTTAACATGATATCTAAAATAAATCATAAGCTCAAAATGAACATGATAGGTATAATAAAGCTCTCATAAAAGGAACATACTAATGCAGAAATGACCATAGATAAGGCCAACTAATGAACCTAGACCAACATTGCATCAATCATATGGATATAGACAGTCCACTAATGAGTCATCTCACTGCAAGTGAATGGGTTGCGACTCCATCACCTACATGACCCATGATCTAGATAATAAAGTATGCAGAGCATTATCACATTAGCATATTTATCAAAGAAATGTAAGAGAGACAATGATAGCATATGTGCCTTAAGCATTAGATCAATTCAAGATTCAAATATGCCAAGCATGATTATAGATGCAGATCAAGGAAAGGTTTATGAGGAGAAACAACATATTGCCTTTTAATAATAAATCCATCATGGGTCAAAAGGTATTTCAAGAGCATCATCCTCATCATGAGGAAAAACCAACCAATGGAACAAGTTGATAAACATCAACTGAAGTAAGTGCATCCCAGTGCAACTTACAAATGGAACAAGTTGATAAACATCAATTGAAGTAAGTGCATCCCAGTGCAACTTACAAATAGAACAAGTTGATAAACATCAACTGAAGTAAGTTCATCCCAGTGCAACTTACAAATGGAACAAGTTGATAATCATCAACTGAAGTAAGTGCATCCCAGTGCAACTTACAAAAGATCAAATAAAATTTATATAAACCAATGGTATAAACCCATAAACAGCTACCATGAGCATAAATAGATGCTATAAAAGCATAAAACTACAACTATGTGTAGAAAGATCAATAGAAAATAGTAAAATTGAATCCAATCATAGAATAATGAAGGCAATGGTATAAGATAACACGTAAACCCAAATAATTTGAGATAAATAAGAAATATTTGGAAGAGAAATAAGCATAAATTATTTGATATCAGTTAAAATATTTATGCAAGGTGAACACGTGTGTGAATATTGAAAGGATGGGCCTACCATGGAAATATTCAAAATAATAAAATCATAAATCCAGAAGAAAAAAATGAATAAATGAAGAAAGAGGTTAGAGAGATTTGAACAAGGCAAGGATCAAGGCAATCAATTAGCAATAGTGAAGTCAGTTTAAAGTGCATGAAAGTCGATCAAGTTAGATTAACAGAATTTTAAACAAGGAGTAAGTGAGAAGCTTATAAAAGGTTTGATACACCATAGTTCAAGGATACATATGACCTCAGTTGACACATGGCCAACCTAATTCATATAGTCTCAACTCATAGCATCAACATCACAAAATATGTTTTACATATGCATAAAATCATATTGAGTTTTGAATCAATAAACACTATTTATTTATAACTTATATAGGGTTTTAACCACATTGAATTTTTATACACTAACAAAATTATAAGACAAAGCTATGATCAAGCTATATTGAACTTATACCAAAGAGTCACCTAAATTTTTCATAATACTCAAAGACATTTTTGTTAGATAACTCACAATACTTGAACAAAATTAAAATTTAGCAAGAGTAATGACTTTGATTGCATTGGATTAATAGATGACACATTTTTATAAAATTTAATTTAGAGTGAACATAATTACAAAATTCTAAACAAAAGATTAGCTTGGAAAGAAAAAGAAAAAGAAAAAAATTACCCCTTGGAGTGATGAAAATAATCTCCTTTGCTTGAGATTGATTATATATTTTTCCAAAGTGAATAAACATTTCTTTGTTTTAAGAGATTTTTAAATTTAAGATTTTTTTTTGAAATAAAAATATATAAGAGACTTGCAATTAAATAAATATATTGTAAAAAAGTGTTAATAAAAATTTGTTAAAACTTGAATCACAGATGAATTTAAACTATTTAAAAAAGTACAAGGATTATTATATAATTTAAATGTTATTATTTTTATTAAAAAAAAAGAAAACTATAGAAAATTTATCTAAAAAAAGGTAGGAATAATTTTAATAAAAAACTTTATATAAACGATTAAAATTTTAAAAACTATTTACTTCATTTATGGAATGATAATAATAAAGTGCCAGAAAAAAACTTCCTAAAGAGTCTTAAAAAATAAAATAAATACCTCTTATTTTAAATTTTAAAAAACTATTGATTTTTTGAATTAGTAAGTATTATGATTTTATGTAAAAAAAGTTTAAATAAATACAAAATTGAAATATAAATTTTATTTAAAACTTAATAACACTATGAGATTCTAAAACATAAATACATGATTAATAAAATCTAAAGTTTAATTGAACTTTTTTAAAGAAGATTAATTTAAAAGTAAAAATTTTTTTTTAAAAAGTTTACGTAAGAAATGAAATGGAACAAAAACTTTGTAATTAGTTTGAGTTTTTTTTAAAATATGAAAGATTTAAAAGGAATGATACGATCAGATTTAATGTTCGTGACTATAATTTGTTAGGAATATTACTAAAAAACTAAATTACTCTGTTGAGAATGAAAGTAAAAGGATGTTAAAAAACTGTTAGTATTATACTGCAGATTTATAATGAGTAAATATGCAGAAGATAGTCTGAGGACAAATAATTAATATGTGGGAGGTTAAAATAATGAATGAAATGAATTTATTAAAAGTAAAGGCACGTAGCAGAAGACACAAAAGGCTAAAAAAAATTAAAGAAAAGAATAATAAAGTGAGCAGGGCAATAAGAGACATTACTAGGACTGATACAAAGAGAAGCTAAATTAAAGGCAGAGGCGTAATAAAAAATAGCATACACTATATAAGAAATGCGCAGATAACCCAAAAACCAGCGAAGAATATTCTCTGAGCAAATAGCTATAGGTGGAATGCACTGTGAAGCCCGTAGATATGATACCATTTAAAAAAACTTGACGAACTACCACGATGGAGGGGATGACAGAGGTGTAACCTATAATGATGGAGCACAGACTGAAGAGACAGTTTTTTAACGAAAGGAACGCACGAAAGACCATAAAAAAGTTAACTTTGCCAAAACGTTATAATTTAAACAAGGAATATTCGGAAAGAAAAACGCCCAAGAAGGAACGAAAGACCATAAAAAAGTTAACTCTGCCAAAATGTTATATAATTTAAACAAGGAATATTCAGAAAGGAAAACGCCCAAGAAGGAACGAAAGACCAGTCAAAGTCTTGGGTCCTCTGGATTATGATGTTTTCAACTAGCTAGAACTCAAAGCTGGTGTAACTTATGTCAAAACACTAAAATCTTTTACTCAAGGAATCTGATTTGCCATTTTGGTGTTCATAATTTGAAAATGGCTATAAATGTGAATCTAACGAATAGAGCAGTTTATAGTCTTCGTAGACAAGAAATCTTGTATCAAGAATAAGCAAAAGCCTAAAAGGAGGTATACTCAACATATCGACAACTCTATTAGCCATTCAATTCTTATACTCAATTGTAAGATGAAACTGCCAGATTTAAAAATACCATTCCAGGTACCTTTTTTCTTGAATATTGGATTGTGGATTCAAGAACGTAACGGCTAATGACCAGTACAAAAGCTATTTACTTAGAAAGGATATGGTTCCTCCATAGATTGGGTGCTCGAGTCAATATCGAACCCTTTAGCGTGCATTTTATTTGTTTGGTTTCAAAAAAAAGGTTTGAATTCGGCAGATAACTCCAGCCGTCCATTGTATCAAGGAAACTTATACTATTTACTTATTTTCTTTTTTTATTGAAAGAGAAACGCATTACTTGGCGTTAGAAATAGAGTAAGAATATATTACTCAAATCTATATTTCTTACTCTATTATTTACAGATGTAATAAAGTTAATGTTCAGAAAATAACATATGAAAGGTTTATCTACAAGAAACATTAAATAACGTTAATGTTCATTTTGAGGCACGTTTCATATCCATAAAATATATCAGCAAGAGGTAACGTTTTCTAGACGTCCAAAGCAAGGATATACGCCCAAACATAGAGGGCAGGTATTCTGTATGAGTCACGGTGAGAGCTGAAGGCAAAAGAAATTTATAAAGTAACATTTTAGATAACAAAGAGGGGGAAGATTGGTTTGAATGTAATGTTGAAGCTCCTGCTAACAAAGCAGTTAGAAATGCTGCCAAGGAGGTAGAATTAAATATGAAACGTTAGTTTAGAGTGGTAGTTTAAAACAATACAATGGAAAAATAATCGGCAAATATAACTATTGAAAAATGATAACTATAGAAATATGTGAAACGAAAACAATTTTAGAAACTAACGTATATAAATGTAGCATGTTTCTAGTAAATGTTTCAGGCTAAAAACATTATATAAAATGATTTAATAAGGTAACATTTCAACGTTGGATTCTTGATAGGGTAAATATTACCAGTTATAAGCTGCAAAACAAATGTTAGAATACAGCAAGATAGAAAGGAAACAGAATGATAAGTGCTGCTACAGGAGGATAGACCACTCCCAATAATGCGACAGGAATGAAAATGCAACTAGTGGAGTAAAGACTTAAATAGAGATATAACAGATTCAACAGTGTGAATTCAAAGAAATGGATTGAATACCTGCAAGGAGGATTAGTTTAAAGAGAAATCTGACAAATAAAATGAAGATTAAGCCTACAGATCGTTAGTATAGGCAAGAAGGAGATTAAAAACTTTGCAGTTGCCTGACAAAGGGTGTAGGTAAATCTTGAAAAGAAACTGATAATAGAAACTGGGTTTGCTGGTGAACCGACCAAACCCCCAAAAAAATTCAAAACCTAGAAACTAAAACCAGATTTAAGATAACAAAAGAGCTGCAACAAATGTTAGATCTCCAGGAAAAAAATGAAAAACCTGCAACACAAAGTTAGATAAACGAAAAGCTTGCTCCTTTGAATGACACATTCCAACAAACACTCAAAACAAGGATTAATCCTGCTCTGATACCATGTTAGAAGCATGAAAAAAATGAAAAAGAAGTTAAGGAAAGAACCAAAGAAAGTGTAAAGCAAGAAGGTATTTTACCATAACCATCGAAAGTGAGACATAGCTTTAAGATTAATCACCATAACCATGAGAATGCTCTAAGGATCCAAACAATGAGAGAAATATTTTGAAAAGGGAAAGCAAAGAAAACCCCTTGTGACATTATGAATGAGGCCATAGCCTAAGATGAGAGAGAGAAGAGAGAAAGAGAGCAATATGCTCAATACAATAACTTCATCATGAGAAATGAGAGAGAGGAGCATCTCTTAAATAGAGATGAGAGAGAGGAGTTAGAATATAACTCCCAAGTCTGTGAATGCAACCATTCATAAGTGTGTGCGACAAGTGTCTAAATTCTCTTAAGGAGTAATAAACTAATTTCATTATTAAAAGAATTACAAAATATGAGTTGTCCTCCCACTTGGACTAGAGGACAAAAATACATGAAGGATACCTTGGTTTATTCTTATTTAAATAATACAACCAATGAAAGATTATAAATTCTAACACTAACCCTAGTCAATCTTTTCATATTCTTCCTCCAATACAAACATGAAAGCCATCAACTCTTTAGGATGATGATTGGGGAATTTTAGACTTCACACAAACCTTCCATAGAAAGGACAAAATCCCTAAATTTGAGAACCAAACACCTTTTTTTATGAATACATGGATATTTACTAGACCTCTTTAAATTTTAACCCAATTCTACCTAAAAGAGACCCTAAAGAGATAATGCCTTCCTTAGAACTAATTTCCTTTTGATCCCTAAGGAGATAATGCTTTTACTAGAATTGATCACTTTTTATTGATTTGTAAGGAGATAATTATTTCCTTAAGACTAATATTCCTTTTTGGATCCCTATGGTGACAAAAATTTATGCAGTATTGATCCAATAAGCCACCCCTATATGTAAAATTTTCTTAAACTTCCCCTGAGAACAAATTTTTCTAGGTCGTCCTTGAGCACAAAATTCTTCAAGTTATAATTTACTAACATAATAAAAGTTGATAGACCATTAATTCTCCTTCCCTCTTTCTTTGCGATAAGTGGAACTAGAATAAGACAACTTGCAATCCTTTCCTTCTCCTCGTCTTCTCTCATGAATCATCTAGCATAGTACAAGTTTATAGACTATTGGATTCGTGGTCCCTCTCTCTTCTCTCCATGTTCTAATATCTATGCTTGTAGGTTAGATTATGGAGTCTTGTCTTATCTTTGATGTATGACTTTTCTATTTTTAGTTGACTACTTGTGCTTTTGCAATATCTTTCTAAGCACGAAGATAGTGATTAAGACATTTTATTTAGCAGTCTGTTTAACTAGTAGACTCGGACTTTTAGTAAGATTTAGGATTTTTTTATTTTTTATTTGTCATTTCATATGGATGATCAAGTTAATATCCTTGGATTGTCAGCTTGTGTCCTTAAACTTAGCAATATCTTCTCTCTCTCTCTCTCTCTCTCTCTCTCTCTCTCTCTCTCTCTCTCTCTCTCTCTCTCTCTCTCTCTCTCTCTCTCTCTCTCTCCTTTACCATGAGAATGAGGTGGATTCATCCTGCAAAAGTTGGGGCTAAATGTATCATCCTGAAAAGTAGAAATGCTTAACTAGGTACTCATTTTAGCCCAATTTTAGTATCTATATATTTTCACAATTTTTTTACACTCTCCTAATGCTTATTAGACCTGTAAATTAACATTACAAGTCCTATATTGACTCAGTTTATTCAAAAATCAAGGTTTGCCCTCATTTGTAAGTGTGTTCCTCTATTTTTCCTCTAATCAAATAATTCATTTCATCTCCTAGGACCTATCATACCATTTATGGCCTTTACATACTCTCCCAACCTTGGAATGATTTGTAAGAAAAAATATGGCACCTCGTAATTGTCCCATTTCCAAAATTCAAATTTTGGCATATTTTCCCAAGTGCAAGCCAACATTGGCATCCTGTCCCAGACATTTGTGGCAAAAAGTTTTCCTATGGCCCAATATCAGGGTACTAGTGGGATTTCTTGATTTGTGGTTGGCTTGGATCAAATTTGAACCCAAAAATGAGGAAGTAAAGTTTAAAAGGACCTCTTCTATCCTTATTTTGTAATCTTTTATCAAGTGCAATAATTCACTATCAAGTTTTCAATAATTCATGATCAAGCTAGTGAATCAAAGTTCAAGATCTCTTCTACAATGAGCATCCAAGTCTTCAATCCTTCAAATAGTTCTTATTCATGAAAAATTGTGGAAAAATACAACATTTTTCATTCAATTCATTTCTTTCATGTGATCTTTTATTGAATCAAGCCACTGCATTAATATTTGTGATCACATCCAAGGAAACATTGTATTATACAGGTATACAGTGATTTACAATTCAGATCTTTTTTTTATTCCATCTTTAATTATAAAATTTAATTTTATTCTCAAGGTTTATTCCTAAATAGGGATTTGAATAAGGGAAACCCCTTTTCCCAACCTTTTTTCCCAATTTTTTGTGTGCAATAAAAGGTTATAAAGGTAATGGATTAAGATTAGACAAGTTAGGTACAATTGAAAGTTCCCCAAAAACATAGCTAGAATTGCCAAGCATAGGATGCCATTGTGGACTTTTCCCTAGGTATAGGATGAGTTTTATCCTCTCTCTAACATTTATATTTCAAATTTAGTAGAAAGTTTGATTACAGGACTCTCATGGGCCTAGATGTGTAGCTACAGGTCATTGTAACATTTGGATAGTTGGAAATTCATATCTAAAAACTCACTTCTCCTATTTCATTTCTAGATGCATTCATATCCTTCTCCATTACCCTTTACATCAATTTTATGAATTGGTTTTGATAAGATATGTTCAAATTAAAGTCTTTTGCATTTATCAATAGCATCTCTCTCTCTTTTTGAATTATGAGAAATAATAGATTAAAAACCCCTCTGGACAAAATATTGCATTTTCATCTTTCAAGCGGTGTCAATCATATTTTATTGTGGTGATTTTTTATTCTAATGTATGTTAAGAATTGTGCAAATTATCATTTTACATGATCCCTGTTGGTGTTCTTTTTCCCCAAAGGTCAGATTGACATTAGGATTGATAGGGCCAGTGTCACATTCACTCAACACTCCAAATCTGATAAGGAAAAAGGCCAACTGACAATGATCAAAGAGAGATCCTTCTACACTTTGAGCTCCACATCACTCAGGTGGGTATACCTCATCTGCACACACATACAACTTGAATCACACTAAAGGCCTACAAGTAACTGACTGTGGAATGATCTTCAAACCCCTATAGGTATCCTGTACCTCAATGAAACCAACATCTCATGCAATAGCTCTTCTTGCATAGAATGAGTATGAAAACAAGAGACCTATCCTAACAACATGAAAGGGAAAGGATGGAACTGAATGTAAATGATTTAAAGATGGGTTTGAAAGGTTTCCTAAGATACCTTAAGTCTCTCATAGACCAGTGCCTTATCCAAAGGGCCACAGAGTCAAATACCCTATTGCAATAGATAGCTATGAAATAAGAAAGCAATAAATTCAATGTGTTGATGCCTAATATCAATCACACACCATGACCAAACCTCACTTCAACAACCCACCTGTGTATCCAAGTATGTTATTACCCATCCAAAGGCTTTTAACCCTCCCCTTAGAAGAGACCTATAAACAGATAATACATTAACCAGCACCCACTGGAAGACAAGCATGACATATCTTTGACACCTCAGCTCATACATACATGAAAACTAACCCTAAATCAGTTATCTCTGCGAAGACAACTCTATTGCAGACACATAAGAAATGCAAACAGAAAAATCAAACACCCTTGATGTATGATTAATGAGTTTAGAATTTAAATGCAGATAGTTTGGTAACAGTAAGAATAAATTGAGTCCTCATACATAAGAAAAATCAATTACAATATGGATTATATTCTTTGAACCAACAAGGGAAGAAAGAACACCCTATATGCAGAGAGAAGGAGAAAATCTATAGGAAAAGGACCCTTCATGAAACCAGAATAATGGACCTCCAAAATTGTGGAACCTCTACAAAGTCAAAAATACAGCCATATATACTCCTCGTTATCTTGGAATCCTACACAAGTTAGGATGCAACAAGCTACGGATAACCATGGTAAGGGTTAGGGTTTCCACCCACCAAAACAATTCAAAATATTAGAATTCAGTACACTGGATGGAAAACCAAGCAACCCTGAGCAATCAGACCTAAAATTAATCTTCATTTATGGTAACTCTTCTAGAACTGTACTGAAGATCATGAAATTTTATGCAAATCCATCTGATTTGACCCCCTGCATCATGTCTTAAACACCTTTATTCATTCTCCCATGGCATGAAATTTTCCTGCAAATACTCATCAAACCCTCTGGACCACACTACAACAATTGGCACCACCAAACTAATCAAATCTGGCTGCTAAAACATTCAATTCCAGTCCTTTCTGTCACTGGAAACTGTCAAAATATTTGAATTCAAACCGTAACGGTCATTTCCATGGTGCCAATAGTGAATCAGTGGTCAACATTTAAATTTGGATCAACTTTATATTGCGACCATCAGATCCTTTTATTTTGCGGGCTCTATGTCTTTAACTCACTACTATCCTCGCGTTGACCAATAGAATTAAAACAAATCAGCACCATCTGGCAATGGTCCCACAACCTCATTATCCTTTCAACCAATGAGAAACATGCACGTCAGCCCCATCTAGCAAGGGACCCACCTTTATTTGTCACCTTGAAAAAAGGTAGAATCAACGGTTGGCGCATAATCTCAAACCTCTGACACAATCGATGAGAAAATGCACCCACCGTTGATCCTCTGCAGATTTCAGGACCCTCTGACAAGCTCGAAAACTAGGTCCCACTGACAACTACTAGCATATTACCTCCTGGACCAATCACAGACTGCCAAATGTGCTTGCGTGGCAATTAGGATCCACCTTTATCTCTGACACGAACACCTAGAGGATCAGACGGATGGCGCATGATCTCAAGGGCTCAAAAGATTCTATGAGATCATGCACCCACCGTAGATTTGGAATCTGTTGCTGATGATGTAAAGCCTGATCCCACCTTGCTGCATAGGATACCTTAACGAATCAGGGACCACCACATTGTAAAATCTGGCAGACGAACGAACCACTTTTTCATTTATTCTGACAACCCTGTCACTTCATTACTTCCTTTGGCCAATAGAGAAATGCCACTTGTGCTTATGTGGCAGTGGACCCACTTGCAAAGAAAGGCTACATCATAAAAGAAAATCAATGGCTTTCTTAAGTTCGCATATCTCTGACACATCCCATGAGAAAATAGGCCAGCCATTAGATTGAGATGGTGTCAGAGAGACCAGGCCTAGGAAAATACCATCGGGACAAATGCCAACAAGTCGCATGCTCGCATGTCATAAATTTTGACAATGAGAAACTATGCGATTACGTGACAACAACAAGTTTGCAAGGCATGAAACATAGGAAATATTAAAAGGCAGGACTTAGGGAAAATTTAATTCATTGGGCACTTAGACCTAGGAAATATTAAAGGCTACTGGGGGTAGAAACTTAGGAAAGATTTAAACGGGGACCAACCAAAAATATAAAGCGTGTGCATTTTAGGATTTTTAAGTGGCCTGAAAAGGTAACTTAAAAATAGAACGGGGCCTGGGTAGACTTAGGGTATTTTCCACACAATGGCTAGATTTTTGAAAATTTGCAAGGGTTTCAAGTCTAGAGATATAAAAATAATTACAAGGACCAGAAGAAAGGTCATGAAGCCACAAAATTTTTTCCAGAGATAGACCATTTTCTAAGGAATTGAGTTGTGACATGAAAATGGGCTAATAGTGGCTCTTTCTAGGGATGCATGGCTCTTGTAGGAATGGCAAGAATTTAGGTCTCTAGGAGAAGCGGACCACCCCACAAAAAATTTCTTGAACAACTTTATTGAAAGCAAGAAAACTACTTCTATTATGTACAAACCATGGCCCTGAACCATTTGTAACTTTCAAAACTTCTTACCTCTGTCATATACCTGATTTCTATTCCTTTCTTCTTGAGGTAAGCTAGATATTTTATTCACATTTATTTCACCAAACATATCAACACTTTTAATCAATCCATCAGGCAAAACAATTTTTTTGTCTTCATTCTCATAGTGCATGTAAAAACCTGAAGCATTTTCATCATCTTGCTCACTATGAAAGTAAGACTCAACATGCTCATGAACACAGTTAACAAACTGAAACTGATCTTTATCTACTGATTCATCTATGCCATCCATCTGAAATGCAAAAGTCACATACTTTATTTGATAAATGTCTTCATTCATACCTTGACTATGCATATCCTTAGGTGTAGCTAGTTGGAGTTCAAAAGAATAATCAGGTTTATACTTACACATGTCATCATCATCAAATTCTGCTACATTTGAGACCTCCATGTGTTCTTCAAACAATGGATTGATAATTCCATGTAATACTCCTTGTTGCACATTATGACAAAAAATGGGCTGATCATCATCATAGTCCTCATCATATAAAGTATTAGAAAACACTTTAAACTCACTACCCATTTCATCTCCATGGAGATTCTCAGCACACAAAGAAAAATCAAAACTATATGAAGATTCATAGTCAACATCACCTACCAAGCATATAGTGTCCATAATTATATCTTCTTCATTATCTTGTTTAGGAAAACCATTACAGCAAAACCATGGTTCATTCCTAAACTCTCTACTATATGTTAAAACCTCATTATCCAATGTTGAAGCATTAGATAACCATTTACTCAAATCTTCATGTTCATCCTTACTGATATCACATTGAATTACTATTTCTTTATCTCCATACTTTAAGGACAAATCATTCTCAACATCCTCATACTCAAGATGATTTTTATAATGCAGAAACTGAGATGCATTCTCATTTTCAGATTCAGAAAATGAAGACATACCTTCACTAATAAAGGAGTGTTCACTTCCATCATTACTTTCTTCCTCCCATGTTGTTGTTATACACTAAGTTTGCACCCTTTGTTTCAAGCTCTCTTGGTCTTGATAACTCAGTATAACATGGGAATCATCTCTAGGTTGTGGGACCTTTGCTAATTGAGATGAGACCTCTAGGTTCTAGGCTAGTTCCTCTTGGATAATCACCTTAATTTTCTTCTTGACAAAAAAGTAAATCTTTTGAGGGAAAGGGATAGAAGGAATGTTTGGAAAGGAAAATGACTGAAAGCAAACTACTTACTAGGTGATACACTAAAATTAGGGTTTGGATCTCAATATAGAGGAATGGAATCAATGAAAGGCTTAGGTCTAGTAGGTCACAACTTATTGAATAGGCTTGCATAAGTGTTTCATAGAAGGGCCTGAACATAAGACACAATCTATGACCTACAAGGAGACATTCACTTCTGCAACTCGGTGTAGGATTGAGACAAGACTATTAGGGGGTTGAAGTGTACCCACAAAAGCATCTAAATCAGATCAAACAACAATAACACACAAAAGTGTAGAAAGCAAGAGGGATCAAGAACCCTAAGATATTATTGAAAAACATCATACGCTTTAATCCAATAAGAGATAATTCAAACAAGGAGGCATAGGGACATGAAGGATTGTCACAAAATACCTCTGCAATATTTTAATTATCAATGGGAGAAATACAACTATATAAGCCAGAAGGTAGAGATGATACCATAGATGACCCTTAAGAAAAGATGAATTTCTTCTACAAATTGTCCAACTATTAGCTCAAAAGCTCCAAAAATACAATATATACATACCCAACTACACGCAGGCAGGAGTCAAAACCTAACTAGGGTTTCATGGATTTTACATTAGCATAATATTAAAACCCTAAATACCATCAAATCTAATGATAAATGCATCTCTGTAATACTATGGCTGATCAGATATTATGTGCCCATCTCTGTACTACATGAACTCATGAACAAGCAACCTAGATTCATCTGCTTTCCTGCAGAAAGGTCTCACCATGAATGTTCAAGCTGGTACTTTTCTGAGACAAGAAATGACCCATGATGGCTTCCCAGACTTCCTCATCATCTTCTTTCAACTACAAATGTCCTGGAGACATAAATTTTCTAAGCTACCTCACCGCTTGCAGCCTACAAATCAAATACTAGCAAAAACCTTCTTAGACACATTTGAATTTTAAAAAAAAACTAACGGCTAGCCGGTCATTTTAAAATGCAATCATTGATCCCCTCCAACTCCTGGCAAATGAGTGGCTCAGATTAACTTTGAAATGGTTGTGAAACCCCTTTGAAAAGTTCAAGTCCATATCAGTAATACAAGGACCAATGAAAAATTAGCACGTCAGCACACCTAGCAGTTTGGCCCCACTTTAACCTTTTGTCTTCTGAAGTCTTTCAGCGACTATGTGAATGAAGAATTGTAAGTTGTGAGATCCCCTGGCTTACACTGGTCTTGTCAAGTGATTCAGCGAACAAGGCTATCACTGAATCTCTAAGTCTTCCAGCTAACCGCAGTTATATCCTACAAACAAGAGAAATCCTTCATTCGCTGATTCACAGAATACTCCCTTAACCACTCATGATAATTCTAGCTTACATTTGGTGAACTAGCAACTGAAGACAATCACTAGATCACTGATAATTTTAGGTCATTACTAACTTATCCTGTAATTTTGCAAATACACACATTGACGCACTCGCCAAATCATTTAGAGTACTACTATCTTATCATGTGAATGAGTGACCAGAGAGAAGTTATCAGGGCCACCAAATATTCAGTCAAACCTGGGCCCAAACTTGCCACCTGTTAATCTTTCATTCTCTCTGACCACCTCATCAACAAAACCTCGGCAAGCCCTTGACATCGATCCGACCGGGCATGCCAGAAATCTAATCTAACAATGGGCGCATGATCTCATGGCCCCCAAATATCCTTTCAGATCATGCGCTAGCCATGGATCTCCTTAAGCTGGAACCCCTTCTAAAAAATGGACCCACCTGAAAATCTTCGTCAGCACTTTACAACCAATTACATTTGAGCAAGTCAGCACACTTGAAAAACTTGGACCCACGCCTTGCAGAAAGAGCATCAGATAGTTGTTGCTAAACCGCTAAATGAAATAGCGTGCATCTTATCCCAGCAGCGTAGCGACAAGTACAAGATTTTTTTGTACTTTAACTTCTCAAAAAGATCAAGACCCATTAACATATGCCTAATCACCATTATGTGGACCAATCAGAGGCTACCATTTGTGTACACGTAGCAGTGGACCTACCTAAATGAAGAGTTACGTCACCAAGGAGAATCGATGATTGTCTTATAATCGCATACCTCTGACACATTTCATGAGAACACACACTAGTCGTAGATTTCCAAGCTTCTGACATCCCTGGGCCCACTGACAATAATACAAGTCATCATCCCTCAGCCAATAAGAAGCCTCCAAGTAGGACAACATGGCGATGGACCCACAAAACTTTGAAGCACTGCACAAAAGAGAAGATCGACGGTTGTCGTAAGATCGCATGCCTCTGATAGACCCTATGAGATCTTACGACAACCATTGATCTCAACAATTGGGACCCCACTCTGACACATCACCCACTACCTATAGAACTAACCCCACTTTGACCTGGTGATTTAGCGATTGAAGGCAATCTCTTGTTCGCTAGATACTTCAAGGAACCATGGTTAAAATTAGAGAATATGCGGACAAAGGTCTTCACTGAATCGCTAAACCAAAATCTTAACCCTGAGTAATATTGAGCAATTGCCCGACTGAAGAAAAGTGACCATTCACTGAGTCATAAGATACTTAGACCTAACCACCAAACACTTTGCGATTATGAGAACCACTACAATCACCTGATCACTGAAACATTTGGATAACTGTCGGAAGACTTAGAGAACTGGTGACCAAAGGAAACCGCCAAGTCTCAGAATCGGGAAATGAAAAGGAAACCCCGCTAGGGATTAAGATATTATGCGACTGAAGGAAGATCCATCACCAGTTCACCAAATAAGAAAGACCACTACCAGAGAACTTAGAGAACTGGCGACCGAAGGCATTAAAACACACATGGGAATTGAGGAGTTTAAGTGGCCAAAAAAGTAACAACAAATTATAACAAGGCCTAGGGATTTTTGAGGGTTTGGCCAATAATGGCTAGTTTTATGAATTTTTTGACCTATAGACAAGAGAGTTAAAAAGATTGCAGAGGCCAGGAAACAAGAGATAAATTCATGAAAATTTTAGGGATGCCTGGCAAGGTGAAAATAGAGACTTGGGGATAGGTTTAGTGAAATTTGCATGTATATGGAAATTAGGGTAACATTTTAGCGATTTCTACTGGATGTTAGCCTGCTAGACATAGATCAGTGGCCTTGACATATCCATTGGGCATGGGGCTATCAAAAATAAAAAAATTTCACAGGGAGACAGGACTTGTGCATAGGCACTTCTTGGAAAGCAGGAAACTAACCTAGAAAACAAGGAAAGGAATAGAAAAACACATTTACAAAAATTTATAGAGAGGGATTAACCTCAAAATAGGGCTTCAAGTGAAAACCATTCACTGATATTGGCAATTTATCTCCTTCATGATTTGATAGTTGGAAAGCATTGGATCCCCTGCACTCTGTGATTACAAATGGTCCACTCCAAAATGAATCAAATTTTGTATGCCTGCCAGGTCTGGATCTGAACTCATCCCATTTGAGGACTACATCCCCAACCTTAACATTTCTGACTCTGGCTCTTTTGTCAAAACTCCTCTTTGTTTGAATCTGATGGAATTCCATATCCCGCATTGATTTGGCTCTGATCTCTTCCAATTCCATCAATTGAGCATACCTGATCTGCAAAGGATCTCCTTCATCAAATAGGGCATACTGAGTAGCTAGGTCCAAAGTTGGTAATTCAGTTGAAATGGACAACTTAGCCTCTTTGCCATACACTAGCACATAAGGAGAATTACCAATGATTTTCTCTGGGGTAATTCTGTCTAACCACAATGTAGACCTCAACTTAGTATGTTAATCTCTCTGATTTTCTTGAAGAGTCTTCTTGATTATCCTAATCAAGTTCTTATTTGTTGATTCAACTAAGCCATTGCCTTGAGGGTAATAATTTGAACTGGTATTCAGATAGATGCCATTCCTGACTACCCACTCTGAAACTTTGAGGCCTGTGAATGCTAATGCATTATCTGAGATGATGGAATCAGGAGTGCCAAACCTATGAACTACATCATCATAAAAACTTAATACAACACTCTCATTGGCTTCTTTTAATGCAATAGCTTCTGTCCATCTAGTGAAATAATTAGTTGCAGCAATTATCCACTTATGGCCTGCACTAGATGGAGGATTGATCATTCCAATGAAATCTATACCCCACTTCATGAAGGGTTGCTCTATTTTGATTGGTTGTAGGGGCAAGGCTGCAAGCCTTTCTTTCCTACAAACATGGCACACTTGATGCATTTTCTAACATGATCATGACTATCCTTAAAGATAGATGGCTAATAGTATCTAGCCCTCATGATTTTATAAGCAGTAGTCCTAGGAGAAAAGTGACCTCCATAAGGTCCATCATGAAACTTAAATAAGACATCAACTATCTTCTCTAATTCTATGCATCTTAAAAGGACACCATTGTGATCCTTTCTGAAAAGAACTTCATCAATCAGCATAAAAGGGATAGATTGCAATCTATAATATCTTCTTTCGGCTGAACCCAAACCTGCAAGACATTGTCCTGTCCTCAAATAATTGATCATATTAGGCAACCAGCTTGTTGCCTTGTCTTGTTCTTATGTAGAATGCACCACCAAAGATGCATCCATTTGTTCTAATTTCTTTGAAATTTCATCCTCTTCCAAATGCTCACAAAGACCTCTTCCTCTAACTAGCTTGGTAGTTTGAATATCTATGTCATATTCCATCACCTTGGTGATCCAACCGACTCTTTTTTCATTAAGGTCCTTGGAAAGAAAAAACTCTTTGACACTTGGATGAGTAACTTTCAAGTGTACCCTACTATGGGTCAACATATATCTCAACTTTTTTAAGCTCTTTACCACAACAAGTACATGGTTTTCTAGAAAAGAGTATCTCTGTTCATACTCCTCTAAACCTTTGCTAAAGAACGTAATAGGTTGCTTCAATCCATTTGAATTTTCTTGGGTCAGCATTGTAGATATAGCATCATGACCCCCATAAGCATAAAGGATAAAATCCTTACTAAAATTTGGGTTTAACAGAGAAGGGGCTTCTATTAAGGCCTCTTTGATAGCTTGGAAATTGATTCTCCCTTCTTTGGTCCAACTAAAAGCTAAACTCTTCTTTAACATGGCTGTCAAAGGATTGAGTAAATCTACAATGTTAGGCAAGAACCTCCTAACAAAATTAATCTTTCCTATGAAAGATTGGAGACTTTTCTTGTTATGTGGTAGGGGTAGCTCTAGGATAGCTGCAATTCTCTAAGGATCTACTATGATTCCTTCTTTGGATACTACATATCCCAACAATTTTCTGTAATGAACTGCAAACACACATTTCTTGGGATTAAGAGATATCCCAAACTCTCTACACCTTTCAAAGATCTTCCTCAAATGTTTGATGTGATCTATTGCATGCTTTGAATAGATAGTTATGTCATCTAGATAGACCAGCACAAACTTGTACATAAGGCTTTTAAAGGACATATCCATTGCCTTTTGAAAAGTAGCACTTGCATTTGACAAACCAAAGGGCATCTTTTGATAAGCCATGGTTCCCCACTTGGTTGTAAATGTAGTCTTGTATTGATCCTCTTCATTTACTAGGATCTGATTGTATCCTGAATAGCCATCCAACAATGAGAATCTCTCGGATCCAGAGACACATTGTAATATTTGTTCCATGGAGGGTAGTGGATGGCGGTCCTTTAATGAAGCTCTATTAAGATCCCTAAAGTCCACAGATAACCTCAGCTCCCCATTCTTCTTCCTGATAGGAAAAAGTTTGGAAAGCCAACTAGTATGCTTGATGGGGTAGATGATACCACTTTCTATTAGTTTGAGTACTTCTTTATGCATAAGTGGCTCAAGCTTGGGATTAATAGGCCTTTTCTTTTTCCTCACTGATTTGGCATTAGGTTCTAACTCAATGGTGTGTTGAGCAAGGGATGGATCAAAAGCTTTGAGGTCTTCTTATTGCCATGCAAAAACATCACTAAATTCTTTGAATAACTGAGTGTAAGCTTTCTTTTCCAATTCAGTGTTTACTTTTCCAAATTGTATGCTCTTACCTGGTTCCAACTCTAAGTCAACACAATGTTCTTGTTGGACTACCAGGCCATATTTGTTTTTCTTGACTTCATCATCCTTGTTGAAGACAGTCTCTAAGGTAACAAGACCTCTAGGCATCTTATTGGACTTCAGTTGTATCACTTGATCACCATAGTTTTGTGATAGCCTATCTTGATTGCACTCTGAAAAAACATCTTCTTCATACAAGAATTGTAGAATTTGTTCATCATTGTCAAACACTTTCCAATTGACATCATTATTAGGAATAGAGGGTCTGACAATCACTTTGATATGCTATTGATCCATTTCTTTTGAAATGCTATTTGGAATATCATACTGAGATCCAACAACATCTAACCTATCTGCATTTTGGTTTAATTTCCTAGGCCTAGCAACAATGTTGAAAGCATGGAAATCTTCAATTGCATCCCAAACTCTATGTTTGTATGCTTTCAAAGTGTCATTTTTAGTTGCACTTATCCCTCTCACTTGGATGACAACTAATTCACTATCACCATAAACTTTTAAGGCCTTAAGCCCCCTTTTTCTAGCCCACTCTAGTTCATTGACTAGACTTTCATACTCTGAAGTATTGCTAGTGCAGGAGAAACTAAATCTGAAGGTTGTATAATACCTTTCTCCTTTTGGGGACACTAGCATAGCACCACCACTAGAACCATGTCTACTTCTAGCTCCATCAAAAAATAGTTCCCAAACCTGGTTAATCTGATCTTCTGAATCAGTATCCTCTTTGAGAAGGCTTGGCTCTATGACTCGACTCTCTTGTATCAGATAACTTCCCAAACCAAAATCCCAAATAAGATGTTCCTAGGCCTCTGAATCTCTTTCATCTAGAAGAATATCAGGGATACTTTCTATCTTTGTGCTTGCTTCACTAATGATTTGGAGGTCACTATCGTCAACTATGGGCCAGTTTACATTAATGGCACTGGACACATATGGTTCTATATGGTGTGCTTCTAATAGTTCTAATTTAATGGTGACCTTGGTCCCATACCTTGTATGAAATAACATGTGAGACCAATCAGAAGATAGATAACCTCCTATCTTGGCTGTAAACTCCCTTAAAAGACATATAGAAAATAATGCAGGGAGATCTATGATATATATATCAAGGAAGATGGAAAATTTAGGACTAGCATGCAAGATTAGACTAGTATCCTTGGCCACACCTATAGTATTGACTGAGGATCCATCAAGCTGGGTAACCTTCTTTTGGAAGGGCTCATATTTCAGTCCTAATTGGTCATTACTTTCTTGGGCATTACAATACTAGTAGCTCCACTAGCTACCATACAATTATGCACTAAAGATTTTCCAATAATTAAAGATACATAAAAGGGAGGTGGCTTTGACTTCCTACCTTGAATGGTATTGCCTTTGGAGTTGCTACTTGGAGCCTCCTTTTCTTGATCAGTGTTAACCAATACTAGCTTTGCAGCTTCTTTTGCAGGTGGAGGAGTTGCTACCTCTATCATGGCCTTCTTCAAAATTTTAGGTTGTCCTGGAAGAGCCAAAGAGTCCCACATGGACATGGTGACATTCACCTTCTTCATGTTCTCTACAATATTAAAAGGTGTCACAGTGTGTACTCTTTGTTGTGTCTTTGGCATGATGGGCTCCTCTTCTTTAGAATGTTTTCCTTCTTTTCTTGTAATGGTAGGAGCCTCCTTAGGTGTGATGGGATTAGCTTGTTGTACTAGTTCTGTAGATGTAGTAGCCTTGGCATTGGAATCTGCTCTCTCCATGTCTTGAGCTCTTCTTTTTTCTCTTGTATAGGCAAAAAAGGCAACTTGATCATTGACTCCATTGAAGTTCAATTTCTCCTAATTGAAAAGAGTAGCTCACTCTCTTGTGATTCTTGTTGATGCATTGACTCACTAGATGAAGCCTCTGATTAAGCTTGTGAGGCATTTTGAACCATTAGAGCTTGGTTCATCGATCTATTTGAACATGTAGCTTGATTGTGAGGCTGATTACAAGGAAAACACCATTCATTCTCCATGGCCATATTATTTTGACTAGGAACCATATCCCTCACTGGATTTGTAGAATTTAGAGGTGCAGGGTTATATGGTTGGAATGGTCTCTGATTAAAATTTTGCCTTTGTCCTTGATAGCCTCCTTGGTATGATGGCCTATTTTGTTGATAAGGCTATCCTTGATTTTGATATTGCTGATTAGGACCTTGGCTTGTGATTGAAATGGTGGTCTGATTCCTTGACCTTGTTTCTTTAGATTTATGACCTCTTTAGTCAAGGTCTGCAATAAATTGGTCATTTCTTGCTTACTTTTTTCTTGACTGTTCTTTATTTCTTGTAGCTCTTGAGAGAAACTAGTTGTTAGCTCTTGACCACTAGTACTAACCTGAGGTGCTGATATGGTGGGAATGGAGGTACTTGTGCAAGTGCAATGTGTTGAAGGCTAGGTAAAATGGGCATTGGTGGCCTTCTAGCAATCATGCCTACTTGAATCAAATAATTTTCAGCTCTGACAGCTATGTCAAAAGCTTGGGGGAGAGAAGTACCACCGATAGACTGGATCATGATAGAAATTTGACCATTTAGACTTTGTAAATAGTAAAAGAAAGCATGGTTAGCTAATGGTCTTACTAATACTAGAATTCTATTCCATGTTTTGAGGAATCTACTATTATAATCTATCATTTACTCTTGAGGGTCTCTCTTAATAGTTGTTAACTACTCAACTAGAGACAAGTTATCTGATTTATCCTCAAAATGTTTTCTTAAAGCATCCCCTAACTTTTCCCATGATGTAATAGAACCAACAGTTAAAGTTCTGAACCATTCTAGAGCCTTACCTTTTAGAGAGGCTGCTAATAATTTTGTGGCCACATCTTCTTGAGTAATATCATGTATGTTGTAGATGGTGGTCACGTCTCTTATGTGCTCAAAAGCAGTTGTCTACCCTTCACCTATGAAATTAGGTATACTCTTTAGTGCCACCGAGGGCACATCATGATGTTGAGCAAAATTCAATGAACTACCCTAATTAAAGAGTGCAAATGCAAATGGTCTAGCCTTTGTAGGAGCTGGGATCTGAAGATTAAAAACTATATGAGCTATATTTACTACTAGATTTGATTCTTCATCTAGATCTCTGGTTAGAGATCTCCCTCTTCTTCTAGAATGAAAGGGAAAAGGTCTCCTTTCTGAAGTATCAGGAGGTGTTGATTGAACTCTTCTTGCATGGGATGTTCTTTGAGTTGACCTGCCTTTATGACTTCTTCTTGAAGGAAAATCTAAAAATTGGGTAGGCTTTGAGCTTCGAGTCTTAATATTTCTCAAAAAACTTTGAACAAGGTATAACATGGGAATCATCTCCAGGTTGTGGGACCTTTGCTAACTGAGATGAGACCTCCAGGTTCTAGGCTAGTTCCTCTTGGATAATCAACGTAATTTGCTTCTTGATAGAAAAGTAAATATTTTGAGGGAAAGGGATAGAAGGAATGCTTGGAAAGGGAAATGACTGAAAGCAAACTACCTACTAGGTGATACACCAAAATTAGGGTTTGGATCTCAGTATAGAGGAATGGAATCAATGAAAGGCTTAGGTCTAGTAGTTCACAACTTACTGAATAGGATTGCATAAGTGTTTCATAGAAGGGCCTGAACATAAGACACAATCTATGATCTACAAGCAGACATTCACTTCTGCAACTCTTGGTGTAGGATTGAGACAAGACTATTAGGGGGTTGAAGTGTACCCACAAAAGCATCTAAATTAGATCAAACAATAATAACACACAAAATTGCAGAAAGCAAGCGGGATCAGGAACCCTAAGATGTTACTGAAAAACATCATATGCTTTAATCCAATAAGAGATAATTCAAACAAGGAAGCATATGGACATGAAGGATTGTCACAAAATATCTTTGCAATATTTCAATTATCAATGGGAGAAATACAACTATATAAGCCAGAGGGTAGAGATGATACCACAAATGACCCTTAAGAAAAGATTAATTTCTTCTACAAATTGTCCAACTCTTAGCTCAAAAGCTCCAAAAATATAATATATACATACCCAACTGCACACAGGCAAGAGTCAAAACCTAACTAGGGTTTCATGGATTTTACATTAGCATAATATTAAAACCCCAATAGCCATCACATCTGATCATAAATGCATCTCTGTAATACTATGGTTAATCAGATATTATGTCCCCATCTCTATACTGCATCAACTCGTGGACAAGCAACCTAGATTCATCTGCTTTCCTGCACAAGGTCTCACCATGAATGTTTAAGTTGGTACTTTTATAAGATAGGAAATGACCCATCACAGCTACCCAAACTTCCTCGTCAACTTATTTCAACTACAAATGTCCTGGAGACATAAATTTTCTAAGCTATCTCGCCGCTTGCAGCCTACAAATCAAATACTGGCAAAAACCTTCTTAGACACATTTGAATTTTTTTAAAAAACTAATGGCTAGCCGGTCATTTTAAAATGCGATCGTCGATCCCCTCCAACTCCTAGCAAATGAACAGCTTAGATTAACTTTGAAATGGTCATGAAACCCCTTTGAAAACTTTGAGTCCATATGAGCAATACAAGGACCAATGAAAAATTAGCATGTCAGCACACCTGGTAGTTTGGCCCCACTTTAACCTTTTGTCTTCTTAAGTCTTTCAGCAACTATGCGACTGAAGAATTCTAAGTTGTGATATCCCTTGGCTTACCCTAGTCTGGTCAAGCGATTAAGTGAACAAGGCTATCATTGAGTCTCTAAGTCTTTTGGCTAACCCTGGTTATATCCCGCGAACAAGAGAAATCCTTCATTTGCTGATTCACAAAATACTCCCTTAACCACTCATGAGAATTCTGGCTTACATTTGGCAAACTGGCGACCGAAGACAATCACCAGATCGCTGAGAATTTTAGGGCCTTAATAACTTATCCTATGATTTTTCGTATACACACATTCGCACACTTGACAGATCATTTATAGTACTACTATCTTATCATGCGAATGAGTGACTAGAGAGAAGTTATTAGGGCTAGCAAATATTCAGTCAAACCTAGGCCTAGAATTGCCACCCATCAATCTTTTATTCACTTTGATCGCCTCATCAACAACACCTCGACAAGCCCCTGACATTGGTCTCACTGGGCATGCCATAATTCTAATCTAACGATGGGTGCATGATCTCATGGCCCCTGAATATCCTTTCAAATCATGCGCTAGCCACCAGTCTCCTTAAGCCAGAACCCCTTCTGACAAATGGACCCACTTGGAAATCTTTGTCAGCACTTGGTAACCAATTACATTTGAGCAAGTCAGCACACCTGACAGACTTAGACCCATGACCTACAGAAAGAGCATCAGACGGTTGTCACTAAATCATTGAATTAAATAGCGTGCATCTTATCCCAGTGGCGTAGCAACAACCACAAGATCTTGCTATACTTTAACCTCCTGAAAAGATCAGGACCCATTGACATATGCCTAATCACCATTATGTTGACCAATCAGAGGCCGCCATTTGTGTACATGTAGTAGTGGAACCACCTGAATTAAGAGTTACGTCACCAAGGAGAATCGATGATTGTCTTATAATCACATACCTCTGACACATTTCATGAGAACACATGCCAGCCATAGATTTCCAAGCTTCTGACATCCTTGGGCCCATTGACAATAATACAAGTCATCATGCCTTGGCCAATAGAAAGCCTCCAAGTAGGACAACGTGGTGGTGGACCCACAAAACTCTGAAGTGCTACACAAAAGAGAAGATCGATGATTGTTGTAAGATTGCATGCCTCTAACAGACCCTATGAGATCTTATGACAATTGTTGATCTCAACAACTGGGACCCCACTCTGACACATCACCTGCTACCTACAGAACTAACCCCACTTTGACCTGGTGATTTAGTGACTGAAGGCAATCTCTTGTTCGCTAGATACTTCAAGGAACCATGGTTAAACTTAGAGAATATGCGGACAAAGGTCTTCGCTAAATCGCTGATCCAAAAGCTTAACCCTGCGTAATATTAAGTGATTTCCCAACTGAAGAAAAGTTACTGTTCGCTGAGTTGCAAGATACTTAGACCTAACTGCCAAACACTTAGTTATTATGAGAACCAGTGCAGTCACCTAATCACTGAAACATTTGGGTAACTGCTGGAAGACTTAGAGAACTGGCAACCAAAGGAAGTCACCGAGTCGCAGAATCAGGAAATGAAAAGAAAACCCTACTAGGGATTAAGATATTATGCGACTAAAGGAAGAGTCATTGCCAGTTTGCCGAATAAGAAAGACCACCACCAAAGAACTTAGACAACTAGTGACCAAAGGCATTAAAACACACATGGGATTTGAGGAGTTTAAGTGGCCAAAAAAGTAACAACAAATTATAACAAGGCCTAGGGCTTCTTGAGGGTTTGGCCAATAATGGCTAGTTCTATGAATTTTTTGACCTATAGACAAGAGAGTTAAAAAGATTGCAGAGGCCAAGAAACAAGAGATAAATTCATGAAAATTTTAGGGATGCCTGGCAAGGTGAAAATAGAGACTTGGGGATAGGTTTAGCCAAATTTTCATGTATATGGAAATTAGGGTAACAGTTGCATCTGACTCATATGAAGATACCTCAACATCACTGCCTTCATCACTCTCACCTGAGTAACCATTTTCAGCACTATGTTCCTCAAACTGTGACTGATATGCCTATGAATCACATTCCTCATCTTGTGCAACAACTTCAAGCTCATTAGTAGAGACATGACTTTCAGCCTCTTCATTTGTATTAAATTGAGATATAGAAGCAGCAACCTCATGCCTAGGAACATTAGAAAAATCATGCTTATAATCAAAATTACAAGAATTGACTATAGTAGCTAATTCACAACTCAAAACACCATCACACTACTCAATTCTACCAAGGTCTGGAATATATCTTATTGATGTAGCTTCCTGAACACATGCCTCATCAATAGAAAAAGACTCAACAACATTTATACACATATTCTGATTTGACATTTCAATTTGATTACAACTATAGCAGAAGTGTTGATACACTGATTTGGAATTATGGTATCAACACTACAATCTTCTTTTCTTTCATATTGATTATACCGACACACATTCATGGCAAAATAACCTCTGGTCAATCCATATTTCAAATTGTTTTCAATGTCCATTGCAGTTATAAATGCTTGATATAATGACTTAGGTTCTTTATCCCTCAGCAAGTAGTTCATTTTCTTAACAAATGCATCAAAGTAGACATTCACACATACTTGATCATTGGGTCTATAACTCTCAGGGATTTCATTCAATACTTTTGCAAATCTGATATTGTAATGAGGAACAAGTTCATCTCTCTCAATATGAATCTTTAAAAACTTATCATAAGAATCAGATATGCTTACTCTTTCTCCAAATTGCTCCATGAAGGCCAAAAGCATCTCACTCCAAGATGAGATAGAACATGCTAGTATAAAAGAGAACCAGTCTCTAGCATCACCTTCTAAAGTTTGGACAAACAATTTCATCCATAGGTCTTCATGGAAAATATCAAAATCACACATCACATCAGCAAAGCATTGGACATGTTTCCTTGCTGACTGATACTGGTCCCAATCATAATTTGGTAAATATCCCCTGATTTCATTAGGGATCTTATTAGGGAAACTAGATATGCCATCATAACAAAATGGCACATATCCTTTGACAAAAGAAACTCCGTGAACATCCATCACTAGCTGCATCTGTTGCACATCCACTTGAAGATCTTCAAGACTAATGACAGGAAATCTATACTTGAAACTAATCTTCTTTTGTCACTAAACCCCTCCTACATGCTCCACACATATATGTCCTTTCTTTAATGACAAAACCATTTGATAAGGACCATGCAAATACACAAAATATTGAATGGAGAACACCTAAAAACCTTTGCTGACTATTGTTGCTCTCTTCACATTTGACTAAAATCTGAAACAAGGTTACACACCTTAGGTTCGTTCAAGTACAGAGTCACCACCCCTTTTTTAGAGGACACAAATTTTTACTGATCTCCTTTGAAGCACCAACAAATTCTAGGAATTCCTCACAAAAAAGTCACATATAATAACTTTGAATCTTTACAACAAATCCAGGTAATACATTTGCAGATCTGAAAAGAACTTTCAGATTATGATATTTATGAGACTCTTCCCCAAAATGAATATAGCAGGAGTCTGGGATACTCTTATTTGTAAAATTATTTCTATCGCCAGCAGAGTCACCATCTTATTGGTGTTCTTTTTGCCTAAAGGTCAGATTGACATTAGGATTGATAGGGCCAGTGTCACATTCACTCAACACTCTAAATCTGACAAGGAAAAAGGTCAACTGACAAGGATCAAAGAGAGATCCTTCTACACTTTGAGCTCCACATTACTCAGGTGGGTATACCTCATCTGCACACACATACAACTTGAATCACACTGCAGGCCTATAGGTAACTAACTGTGGAATGATCTTCAGACCCCTATAGGTATTTTGTACCTCAATGAAACCAAGATCTCATGCAATAGCCCTACTTACATAGAATGTGTATGAAAACCAGAGACCTATCCTAACAACATGAAAGGGAAAGGGTGGAATAGAATGTAAATGATTTAAAGATGGGTTTGAAAGGTTTCCTAAGATACTCTAATTCTCTCATAGACTAGTGCCTTATCCAAAGGGCCACAGAGTCAACTACCCTATTGCAATAGACAACTATGAAACAAAAAAGCAATAAATTCAATGTGTTGATGCCTAACAACAATCACACACCATGACCAAACCTCACTTCAACAATCCACCTGTGTATCCAAGTATGTTATTACCCATCCAAAGGCTTTTAACCCTCCCCTTAGAAGATACCTATAAATAGATAATAGATTAACCAACATCCACTAGAAGACAAGCATGACATATCTTTGACACCTCAGCTCATACATACATGAAAACTAATCCTAAACCAGTTATCTCTGCGAAGACAACTCTATTACAGACACATAGGAAATGCAAATAGAAAAATCAAACACCCTTGATGTATGATTAATGAGTTCAGAATTCAAATGGAGATAGTTTGGTAACAGTAAGAATAAATTGAGTCCTCATACATAAGAAAAATCAATTACAATATGTATTAGATTATCTGAATCAACAAAGGAAGAAAGAACACCCTATATGCAGAGAGAAGGAGAAAATCTATAGGAAAAGGACCCTTCATGAAACCAGAATAATGGACCTCCAAAATTGTAGAACCTCTACAAAGTCAAAAATATAGCCATATATACCCCTAGTTATCTTGGAATCCTACACAAGTTAGGATGCAACAAGCTATGGATAACCATGGTAAGGGTTAGGGTTTCCACCCACCAAAACAATTCAAAAGATCAGAATTCAATACATTGGATGGAAAACCAAGCAAACCTGAGTGATCAAACCTAAAATCAATCTTCATTTATGGTAACTCTTCTGGAACTGTACTGAAGATCATGAAATTTTATGCAAATCCGTCTGATTTGACCCCCTACATCATGTCTTAAACACCTTTATCATTCTCCCATGGCATCAAATTTTCCTACAAATACTCATCAAACCCTCTGGACCACACTACAATAACTGGCACCACCAAACTAATCAAATCCAATTGCTAAAACATTCAATTCTGGTCCTTTTTATTGTTGGAAACCCTCAAAATATTTGAATTCAAACTACAATAGTCATTTCCATGGCACCATTATTGAATCGACGGTTGACATTTAAATTTGGATCAACTTTATATCATGACCATCAGATCCTTTTATTTCATGGGCTCTATGTCTTTAACTCACTGCTATCCTCATGTTGACCAATAGAATTAAAACAAATCAGCACCATCTTGAAATTGTCCCATAGCCCTGTTATCCTTTCAACCAATGAGAAATATGCATGTCAGCCCCATCTGGCAAGGGACCCACCTTTATTTGTCACCTTTAAAAAAGGTAGAATCGATGGTCGGCACATAATCTCACACCTCTGACATAATCCATGAGAAAACGTGCCCATCGTCGATCCTTTGTAGATGTCAGGACCCTCTGACAAGCTCAAAAACTAGGTCCCACTGACAACTGTGAGCATATTACCTCGTGGACCAATCACAGACTATGAAATGTGCTTGCGTGGCAATTAGGACCCACCTTTATCTCTGACACGAACACCTTGAGGATCAGACAGATGGTGCATGATCTCAAGGGCTCAAAAGATTCTATGAGATCATGCACCCACCGTAGATTTGGAATTTGTTGCTGATGACGTAAAGCCTGACCCCACCCTGTTGCATAGGATACTATAATGAATCAGGGACTACCACGTTGCAAAATCTGACAGACAGAAAAACCACTTTTTCATTTATTCTGACAACCCTGCCACTTCATTATTTTCTTCAGCCAATAGGGAAATGCAACTTGTGCTTATGTGGCAGTGGACCCACTTGCAATGAAAGGCTACATCATAAAATAAAATCAACGGCTTTCTTAAGTTCGCATATCTCTGACACATCCCATGACAAAACATGCCAGCCATTAGATTGAAATGGTGTCGGAGAGACTGGGCCCAGGGAAATATTGTCAAGATAGATGTCAACTAGTCGCATGTTCGCATGTTAGAAATTCTGACAATGGGAAACCATGCGATTACATGACAACAACAAGTTTGCAAGGCATGAAACATAGGAAATATTAAAAGGCAAGACTTAGGGAAAATTTAATTCGTCAGGCAATTAGACTTAGGAAATATTAAAGGCCGCCAGGGGTAGAAAATTAGGAAAGATTTAAACGGGGATCGACCAAAATATAAAGCACGTGCATTTTAGGATTTTTAAGTGGCCCGAAAAGGTAACTTAAAAATAGAATGAGACCTGGGTAGACTTAGGGTATTTTCCACACAACAACTAGATTTTTGTAAATTTGCAAGGGTTTCAAGGCCAGAGACATAAAAATAATTACAGGGACCAGAATAAAGGTCATGAAGCCACGAAATTTTTTCTAGAGATAGACCATTTTCTAAGGTATTTAGTTGTCACATGAAAATGGGCTAACAATCCCCATTTCATATTATATAGTAATTATAACTACTAATTTCTTTATTCTATTTCTTTCTCCTCTAGAAACATATTTAAAGACATTGAATTTTATTGCAACATCACTTCAATAGGACTATTTACTGTAGTCCATTTCCTTTTTGAAAACTTTTGTGGCCTTCAACAAATCCATACCAAAACTATACAAACCATCTTCAAATTGGATATATCTTTTAAACTTCTTCATTTCTTCTACCAACTTTAGCTAACCCATTTTGCACTTTTCGATCATGTTATCAGTCAAATTTTAATTTGCAACATCATCCTCTTCAGAGATAGAGACATTGGCACCCATATTTTCTCTCATAGACTTAATAAGCTCCTAAAAAATACATTAAAGAGATTATTTAGTACAATTTTAGTTTTATTTTACATATTTTTCCTATTGGGGGTTCCCTTTGATCTTCACTTGCAGATTTATACTTTGATGGATAACTTAAATAACACTTTGACTCTATCACCACTCCAAAGTCTACAAGAAAGAGGGTCAATTAACAAGGATCAAGAGAGATCCTCCTACACTTTGAGCCTCAATGCTCAGGCGGGTGTACCCTTGACTCACTTCTCAAAAGGAGTCTCAAAACAATATACAACTATACCCCATACTAATTAGTTAATGATTTTATCATTTGAATGTTTGTGTGTGGTTGATGATAATGAAATACCTCCAGAGGATGGACCAGTGCCTTAACCTAGGGCAAAGAGTCATCTAATTACATACATCAACTAAATACCTTAACTCAAACACAACTAAATTCAGGATAAGTGCTTTTCCTATTACCCTTCTCCCTCAGACACAAGGACATCAGATTCTTACTTGGTTGCAAACTCACTGAACCCAACTAAAAGACTTTAATCCTAACTTTGTTAGGAACTTAGAGATGACTTCACAATACTCTTTGTTTACCATATGCTAATACACTTTGTGACGATAACATATATGATCTTAGAACTGTAACAAGAAGACATACACAAATGCAAGATTGGAACTCAATAACATTCTCATTAATATATTTAGAATCAATACACAATCAGGACAACACAAGGATAGGAAAAGACACAAAATTCAGCTCCTCTATTAGTAAAACACCATTAACAACCAGTTGGGACCAAAGAAAGTTTTGGAACCCTTACTCAGTCAAAATTTTTGCCACTTATACTCCCTAGTCATCTTGGAATTCTCAAAGAGAATGCAACAAGCTCTAGATGACTTAGGGTTAGGGTTTCAACCACCCAACCAACTGGAAATGGTCATAAAGTTATTACAGGGGTGGAAACCCAGGCAACTAGGAGAGAGAAAATCCTAGAATGATCCTCAATCATGATGAATTCTCTATGAAGGTACTGAGAACCACAAAAATGCTCAAAATGTCAACCCTCCAACACGCCTCAAGAAAAAAACCACACAGTAAAAACCCTTGCAAGTGAACAAAACAGACCCTGGACCACTCTGCAACAGCAAGTGCCACCAAACAAATCAAATCTGACCGTGAAAGCATTCAATTTTAGTCCTTCTGGTCATAGGAAACCCTCTGCAAATTCAAATTTGAAATCAAACAGCTACTTTATGGTGCTTGCAACAAATCGGCGGTTGATATTTAAACCTTGATCAACTTTAAGTCGTGGCCATTAGATCTTCATGTTTCGTAGGCTTTATGACTTAACCTTTATAGGAATCCTGGTTTACATTTAGTGACCACGCCATAAAATTCTATGAATGAGCAAATACAAAGAAACTTTATCAGGTCGCTAACCTTATTTTTTAGGACCACCAAACCTTTAACCTCTGCCTGGGCCTACCATATGCCACTTGTCACTATATCATTTGCTGCTCATGTTTGATCACCACCGACACAGGACCCACCCACTTGAGCCTTAAAATTGGACGACGGGTGCATGATCTTGTCCTCGTCACATATCTCTCTGACAATGGTCCCACTCCTCATACGAATATGACGCAGCTCAGATCCCTCTGACAAATCCCTATCATCATCCACATCGGCCAATCAGGAAATGCTGACATGACACACCTGGCATGTGGACCCACTAAGAACATTAAGCCACTTTGAAGATCGGACGGCTAGTGCAAGATCTGAAGGGCTTTGAAGATTCTAGGTGCTCTTACGCCAACTATTGATCTTGAATCTCCTGATTGAGATACTGGGCCCACCTAACAACATGTCTAGCTCACACAACATGGACCAATCACAGTACAACAAATCATCATATTTGGCAGATGGACCCACCAAAAGAAAAGGTTACGTCACACAAAAGAATCAATGGTTGTCTCAAAATCTCATACGTCTGACACACCTCATAAGAATTTATGCCTACCATTGATTCACTGGAAGTGTCGAGACCCTCTGACAAGTTGAAAATTTAGGTCCCACTAACAACTACCAATGTGTTAAAACACAGACCAATAAGATGTCACCATTTGTGCATATGTGTCAATGGACCCACTTGTTTGAGAAGCCTTGTCATAAAGGAGAATCAATGGACGTCTTAATTTTGTAAGCCTTTGACACATCTCATGAGAAGATATGCCCACCGTCAGATGGAGATGGTGTCAGAGTTGGGCCCAGGGAAAATAAAGGCTGCCGAAACATAGGAAAAATTAAAACTCAGGACTTAGTAAAATATTAAAGGGGACCTCGCCGACACAAAAACCTAACCACACGACATGAAAAGAAGACTTTTAAAATGCACATGCAGATATAAGGTTTTAAGTCTCCCCAAAAATAACATGAAATTAGAATAGGGCCAGGGTATAACAAAGGGTATTTTTATGCAATGGCTAGATTTTCAAAAATTTGAACCAGGGCTAAAGGTAGAGACCTAAAAATAACTGTAGAGACTAGGGGAAAAGGGCTAGAGCCATGAAATTTTTTGCACATGCTAACAGTGGCTCTGTCTGGGGATGTATGCCTCCTGTAGGCATAACAAGGATCTAGGATCACTAGTTTAAAGCAGACCATCCCAATGGAAAAACTAACAACAGGGGGAAACAATACCAAAATCCTACAGACCAGGACAAAACAAGGTAGGGGCAAGCAACTATTTATAGAATTTACAAAATGTATAGATCTAACTACTATTCATGGAAAACTGAATACTTCAATTGAAGTATTTCTTCAAGAATTGTCCATGAACTGGCAAAAACTGAATATCACCATTTAGTTCTTTCACAATATATGAATCTTGGCCCCATTTCTCATGAATTAGATATGGCCCTAACCAAATTGGATCAAATTTACCATGCTTTCCTTTATCCTCCAATCTGGCATTCCAAATTAACACCAAATTACCGGGTTCAAACTTTCTGTCAACAATCTTCTTATCATATAAATTCTTAACCCGCAACTGCAATTTGGCATTCCTTGCAACTGATTCTATTCTAGTCTCATCCAACCTAATGAGGTCCCTAATTCTCAACTACATCTCATCATCTATGTCATCATCATATAGCTGAATAAATTTATACATTTCCAATCAATTATTCTGAGGCATTCTTGCATGTATTCCATATAATCAATCAAAGGGTGCACAACCAATTTCCCTCTTCACAATTACCCTATTAGCCCATAGAGCTAATGGTAGCTTTGAATTCCATGCCCTCTTATTCTTTTCAAGAATCCTCTTTAGGATTTTAATCAAACTCTTATTAGTAGATTCTACGTGACCATTTCCTTGTGGATGATAAGGTGAAGAATTAGAAATCTAAATTTCTAAACCTTTGCAAAAGTCCTTATATTCAGCAGACCTAAAGCACATGGCATTATCACTTACTATTCTCTCAGGGCACCCAAACCTTGTAACAATATTATTCATCAGCAAATCAATTACCACCTTACTAGTTGCATTTCTTGTAGGTATAGCTTCTACCCACTTTGTAAAGTAATTAGTGGCAACTAAGATCCATGAGTGTCCTCCACTTGAATTGTTTGGTATCTCCCCTATGAAATCAATTCCCCATTGTTGGAAAGGAACTTGAACTTCTACTGGTTTTAATGAAACATTTCCTAAAAATTTAAACTTACTAGAGAACCTTTAACAAGAAACACACCACCTCACCAACTGTTCTGCATCCTTGAAGATTGTGGGCCACCAGAATCCTACTCTCAAGATCTTATGAGCAATTGTTTTACCCATATAATGCCCACCACAAACTCCATCATGCATTTCTTTCAACAACTTATTAGCCTGATCTTCATCTACACATTTCAAAAGTACGGAATCCAAATTCTTTCTATACAATTTACACTTCACTATTACATACTTGATGGCCTATAATTTCAATGTCCTCTTTTGATTATCATTCATGTTATCTAGACATCTCATATTTCTCAAGTAATAAATAATATCCTGATACCAGATACAATCATCCATATCACATGTATAATCAATTTCAGACTGATTTACCCGATTTGCATCAAGATTGGATTGGGCCATCAGTTTTGCCAATCCCTATCCTCTAACCAACTTAGTAATCTAGACATCAACATTGAATTCTTGGATTGATCCATCTGCATCTTCTCCCAGACACCTCCTACTGTGAGAAAATATCCTTCATAGCTGCACTTGGCACAAAAGCAATCACAACTGCTCCCATCAAGTAACACCTAAAAGCCTTGATTGCCTTCACAAGTGCATAAGCTTGTTTTCCATTTATGTCATACTTCAATTCTGTAGCCTACAAAGATTTACTGAAAAATGCAATAGGCTACTCAAAACCATCCTTATTCTTTTGTAACAAAACTGCAGCAATAGTGTGAAAAGATGCAAAGGAAAAAATATGCATTGGGACATTATAATTAGGTGCCTAAAGCACTGGTGCATCTTTGATAGCCTACTTGATGTTTTTGAAAGCCTCATTTGGCTCACCCTCCCAATTGATTGTAGATCCCTTCTTCAACATCTTAGAAATAGGTCTAGTAACCTCTGCAAATTTGTCACAAATCTCCTTAAGAAATTGACCTGACCAAAGAAGGACTGAATTCCTTTAACATTCTTTGGTCTCTAAATTTTATCAATGGCTGCTACCCTCTCAGGATCAATTCTCACTCATTGCTTCCCAACTAAGTGGCCAAGCAACTTACCTTCAATGACACCAAAAGCACATTTCCTTGGGTTTAATGAAATGCCATATTCCAAGGCCCTCACAAATATTTTTTCTAAATGAATACAATGGTCTTCTTCCTTCTTGGAATATGCAGTTAGATCATCTTGATATACAACAAGGAAATCATTTATAAAATCTGAAAAGGCAACATCCATTGCCCTCTAAAAAGTAGCACCAGCATTTGTGAGGCCAAAAGACATTCTCACATAAACATATGTCCCCCAAGGTGTTGTGAAAGCTATCTTAAACTATTCTGATTCTTTTATAATGACCTGATTGTAACCAGAGAAACCATCCATCATAGACATCAATTCTGATCCGGTTACCCTCTGCAACATAGCTTCCATATTGGGCAGACAATAATTATCCTTTAATGAGCTGATGTTCAGATTCCTGAAGTCTACACAAAGCCTGATGTCACCATTCTTTTTTCTCATAGGAACAAGATTTGACACCCAAGAAGAATGCCTTATAGGCTTGATAATGCTAGCATCTCTCAACTCCATTAACTCTGCTTACATCTTGGGTGCCAAAGTGGGATTAATAGGCCTTTATTTTTGCCAGAAAGGTTTAGCATCTTCTTTTAATGGTATAATATGCTGAAATAAGTCTTCTCTATAAACCTTTAGGTCATCATATGACTATGCAAAAACATGCCTGAATTTTCTCAATAATTCGATCAAAGATTTCTTTACCTTTTGAGATATATCTCTACCAATGTATACCTTATTAGGTGCCTCATGTGTTCCAAGATTTATCTCCTCTAGATCAGCATGATCTTCTTGTTGGTCCATTTTCCTGTCAGTGCAAAATCTTTTGAAAATGGCCCATTTCCTTGCAAATTTTTTTGAAGTGTCCTGCCCTGTGTTCTTCATTGTGTCACCTTGCTCCAGTTCAAATTGCACTTGCTAAATTGCAAAATCCAGGGAGATATTCAAGTTTTAAGGTCTGTAAGAAACAAATTTCAAGAATCTACCATAGTGTCGAAAACCCATAGTGTTTTTGAAAATCCATGATATTTTTGGTCTGTGTGAAAACCTTCATTATTTTTGACCTTGTGCCTTGCATCTTTTGTGCACTTATCTATTGGCATCAAAAACCCTCTGTGTTTTCGACCTCATAGTTTCCTGTTTGCTGGTGTTCCCTAACTATGCAAGTGCGATGGATGGTGGGCCCGGGTCTTCAAAGGTTTCAAATTGATTGGTTGTCACATGATCGCATGTCAAAGATTTTTGACATGCAACCATGCGATCGGCTATTTCTTGTGTGTGGCCCACTCCTTGCTTGGTTGTGTCACCGATTCTCTAAATCTTCTGGCAGTTGCATCTTTTATTCAAAGATCACGCAACTCTGTAGTCGCATAATCTTTTCATGTTTGGCAGTTATCGGCTAGCATCTAACGACCCGACGGGTAGTTTGTCGCGTAATCTCTGAATACTTGGTAGTTTGTTGGTGGGTCCTAGTTCTTCCCATTGCCCGGTGTGGTTAAAGCTGGGACAAAATCAGTGGTCAGCATAAGTTTGCATGGAAAAGTTGCACGATGTTTAACCTTTACACTTTTGTGATAGCCGTTTGATTTTCTTGTATGGGCGTGAAGTGGGTCCAGGTCTGCAGGCTCTTCCTGATTGGTTGTCACATGGCCACATGTCAGAGTTTTTTAACATGCGATCATGCGACCACTTGCCACCTATCCATGTGGGTCTGAGTTCTTCATGATGTTCAGCTACCTAGTGGTTGAGTTTTTCTTTCCGCGATCTAGTGACTCACGGTTATCTCTTGGTCGCTGATTCTTGGCGGTTAAGCCCTTAACATCTAGCGACCTGGTTGGCGGTTTACTTTTCCTTAGTCGTGCAATCAAATAATGGTGGTATAGGGTCTTCATGGTTTTAAAGGTAAGGCCTCTTCGATGGTGGTCCCGTTGGTGGTTATGTGGCGGCCTGTGGTTTGCTGTCACATGATCGCATGTCAGAGTTTTTTGGCATGCGATCATGCGACTAGTTGACACCTGTTCCTGAGCCCAGTGGCTGGTGGTGGTGTGGCATCTTCCAGTTGGTCTGAGGTGGCATAATGGTGAACGGGCCCAGGTACTATTAGGAAGATTCCAGATCAACGGTAGTCATGTGATCATGTGGAATCTTGCCGGTCCATGCGATCATCCGACCGGCTGTCAATTTTTCTTGGCGGGCCTAGTGTGAGTTCTTGGTGTTTTTGATAGTATGGATAAAATGTGGTGGCCCTGACAATTTTTCTCTCTGTCACTGGTTCACGTGATACTTTAGCGGTGGCCCTATTATTTCCATGAACTGGTGAAGTGCCTTTAGTCACCAGTTCACCAAATAACTTAAGTGGCCATTTATACCATGTGTTGTCACCAGTCCGCGGAGTTAAACTGAATTTAAGTCTTTCATTCCATGACTAAGAGATACCTTGTCACCAATTCATAGAGTTAACCTGAGGTGCAGTTGAGTTAAAGCCATAGCCCATGAAATACTTGGTGACCGTTGTAGTTTGAATTTGAATTTCTTGAGGATCTGCAGAGGGTTTTCCAGTGACAAGAGGTACCAAAATTCAATGCTTTCATGGCCAGATTTGATTGGTTTAGTGGTGCTTGTTGTTGCAGTGTGGTCCAGTGAGTTGGGTGATTGCTTGCAGATGTTTTTCCATGTGGGGAGGACAGTTTTTGTTGGCTCGAGGTGTTTTGATGGTCTGATCAGTATGGTTTGCATAGTAAATTTATGATCTTCCTGTCCTTCTCAGAGATTCTTCTCAAGTGCGAAGATCATCATTGGTCTGACAGGCTGGTGCTAGTTTTTTCTCTAGTGGTTTTTTGAAATTTTGCTCTGGTTAGCCGTTGTAACCCTAACCCTAGTCACCCTAAACTTGTTGCATTCTCTTTGAGAATTCCAAGGTGACTAGTGGTATATATTGCAAGTTTTTTATAGAACTAGGGTTCGAATTTTAATCAGTCTAGAGGTTCTGATTATAGTTAGTTCTAGGGGTTTGTAGCAGGGCTATATCACATTGCATGTAAGCTAAATAGAATTTCTAGAAGTCTTTTGTAGGTTATTAAGGTGGTTTGATCTCTGTCCTACTTTGATCATGTACATGACTCATTATACTTAATATAATTTTTTCATGCTTCCAAGTCTCTCCTTGGTGTCATTCTTGTGAATCTTAGATTTTCTGATCTATTGCATAGGGTTACCTTTGCATATGTTCTTGTCTTTAGTTCTTGATTTAGGATCAAGTGAAATATACTTTAGAGGGGACATAGATTCAGTCTTGGTTGTCTACAGAAGGATCTTATAAGCAGTGGATGGGATGAAATGTTTATATTTATGGCTATGAGTCTTTGACAACAGTCGGTTCAAGTTTCATTATTTGTATGTGAGGTCTACCCAATGGATAATGGCACTGATCAAGGATTAGTACATTTAGTTGAGTCCAATGTCTGATTGGCTCTTGTCTACCTTTCCTATCCTCATTAATCAAAGACCCTTTTAAGTTTTAAGTATTATTGTTGGTAGTAATACCCTTCACAAGGCCATTTTACCCCCCAATAGAAATTGAGATTCAATGAATGTCTGGTTAACATTTAGTAGTCTCTTGCTATCATCTGCTTTGTTTAATCTAGTCTAAAAGTCCTAAAATGCCATAAGTTACTGGATTAGGTGCACCCGCCATGGTTTTGCAGAGCCAGAAGTGAAGAGGGTAGTCTTGTCCCTATAGTTGATCCAGTTGTCTTGCAGAGCTTTCACACTTGTAGCTAACCACTCCTAACATCAGTCTCAAGGCATATTGGCAGTCCTAGATGGCATAAGCATTTTTGAACACCAACAAGATGGTGACTCTGTTGGGGAAGGAGTAAAAGACAGCAAGCTCCCTTGCTTGGCTGGATTATCCCAGAGTCTTGGTTGAAAGAATAGAGTTAGATGAACAAACAAGCATTTGCAAAATTTTCTCACCTAGTTGTGAGTGGCGACTCTGAGGTCTCTGTTTGACCAGTGCATCTTCTGATAAATAGTGCATGTTTACTTGGTGAGTTTTGGTTGATTGGAAGAGATACTACACAAGACATACTTTCCTTTTCAAGGAGGTGGTGACTCTCCATTACAAAATCTGATGGAGCTGCATGGTGAGCTCTAGATCTAGCCTACCTTCCAATCAACAAAGTTTTCTACTGCAAAACTTCTAGGTATTTATGATTACAATGTTTCCCTATTAAGTATTCAGTGCTAGTATAAAGGGAAGACTGAGATAAGATGAGTGGCTCTCATCTTGTTTCAAATCCAATGAATAATCAAGGGAAAAGTCAGTGGTTTCCTCAAGTTGGATAGACCTTTGAACTATGTTCTTCTGAAGTCTCCTCATTCTTTTCCTGGTGAGCTTTTGGGTCTGATTCCTATTTTTGATTGCCGGTCTGATTCAGCAGTGAAGCATGTTCTAGTATTCTATATATTTATTATAGAATATCAAATTTTTGATGAGGATGTTAGTATGATGTTTTTTGGGAGATCCCTCAAAGGGGTTGCATCTAATTGGTATCTAAATCTGCCCCCAAAATGCATCTCTTCTTTGATTGAATTCAAGTGGTTTTTCTTAGAGGAGTTTTCTAATGATGATGAATGAAATGAGTTGCAAAAGGATCATCAACAAAAAAGGAATACAAGTTGTATTTCAGAGAAACCCATATCTAATGCTGAGGGTACTTCTCCTGATGAAGTTTTGTCAGAGGAGTATTCAGATTGTGGCAGTGAGCAGGAATCAGAACCAAGGTGTTCAAGATCCTCCATTCATTTAGAGATGTCTGAATGTGATTTCAGTGGTTATTCAGGTGAGGATGATGAAGGTAGTAATGTTGATGCATCCTCATATGAATCAGATGCATCATGGGAAGAAGAAAGTAATGGTGAAAGTGAACACTCCTTCAGTGAGGAGTATGAAGATAAGGAAGTGATAATGGATTGTGATGTCAGTGAGTTTGAACATGAATATTTAAGTGATGGGTTATTAAATAATCCTAAAATGGGTAGTGAGTTTAAAGTGTTCACTAACACTTTATATGATGAAGACTATGATGATTATCAGCCCATTTTTTTTCATGATGTTCAACATGGTGCATTGCATGGAGTTATTAATCTTTTATTTGAAGAACATGTGGAGGTCTCAGATTCAGTTGAATCAGGATGCCCATTTTTCATCTGTGGGTATCAGTCTGATTATTCATTTGAGGTCCAGCTAGCCACACCAGTGGAAATACAAGGTCAGGGTATAAATGAGGCCTTTCTGCAGGTAGAGTATGAGACTTTTGTATTTCCAATTGATAGCATTCATGAGTCAGTAGAGAAGAATAGGTTCTTATCTGATGATACTAACCATTGGCATGCTGAATCATACTTTCATAGTGAGCAAGATAAAGAGAGTGCCAATAAATTTTACATGCACTATGAAGATATCTACTTTGTTCTTCTTGATATGCTAGTTGGAAGTGCTGACAAGCCTATGGAGACAAATGAAAATAGAATATCTGTTGTGCCACATGAAGGAAGAAATAAAAATCAGGTTTTTGACAGAGGCAAGAACTGACTCTTGTTTATTGTTGCAGGTTTTTTGTAAAAAATGTACATCTTGTAAATATCTTTCCCTTTCCTATTATGTGTTTCTTTCCTATCTATTCCCTATGTTTTTTGAGGTCTCTATATTTTTCCAGTGGGTGGTCTGCTTCTTCCCAGAGATCTGAGGTCCTCATTGTATCTGCAAGAAAGACATGTCCCCAAATAGAGCCACTATTGGTCCATTTTCCTGTCAGTGCAAAATCTTTTGAAAATGACCCATTTCCTTGCAAGTTTTCTTGAAGTGTCCTGCCCTGTGTTCTTCATTGTCTCACCTTGCTCTAGTTCAAATTGCACATGTTGAATTGTAAAACCCAGGGAGATTCAAGTTTTAAGGTCTACAGGAAATAAATTTTAAGAATCTGCCACAGTGTCAAAAACCCACAGTGTTTTTAAAAATCTATGATGTTTTCGGTCTATGTGAAAACCTTCATTGTTTTCAACCTTGTGCCTTCCAGCTTTTGTGCGCTTATCTTTTGGCGTCGAAAACCCTATGTGTTTTCGACCTCATAGTTTGCTGGCGTTCCCTAACTGTGCAAGCGCGATGGATGGTTGGCCTAGGTCTTCAAAGATTTCAAATTGATTGGTTGTTGCATGATCACATGTCAGAGATTTTTGACATGCGACCATGTGATCGGCTATTTCTTATCTGGGGCAAAGTCCTTGCTCGGTTGTGTCACTGATTCTCTGAATCTTCTAGTAGTTGCATCTTTTATTTGGAGATCACACGACTGTGTAGTCATGTAATCTTTTCATGTTTGGCAGTTATCGACTAGCATCTAATGACCTGGTAGGCAGTTTTTCGTGTTATCTCTGAATGCTTGGTAGTTCGTTGGTGGGTCCCAGTTCTTCCCATTGCCCGGTGTGGTTAAAGCTTAGACAAAATTAGTGGTTAGCATAAGTTCACATGAAAAAGTTGCATGATGTTTAACCTTTACACTTTTGCGACAGCCATTTGATTTTCTTATATGGGTGTGAAGTGGGTCCAGGTCTGTAGGCTCTTCCTGATTGGTTGTCGCATGGCCGCATGTTAGATTTTTCAGACATGCAATCATGCGACCACTTGCCACCTATCCACATGGGTCCCAATTCTTCATGATGTTCATCTACCTGGTGATTGAGTTTTTCTTTCCCTGATCTGGCGACTCACAGTTATCTCTTGGTCGTTGATTCTTGGCAGTTAAGCCCCTAACATCTAGCGACCTAGCTGGCTATTTACTTTACCTTTGTCACGCAGTCACATAATGGTGGGCCCGGGTCTTCATGCTTTTAAAGGTAAGGCCTCTTTAGTGGTGGTCCCATTGGTGGTTATGTGGCAGCCTGTGGTTGGCTATCGCATGATCACATGTTAGAGTTTTCTGACATGCGATCATGCGACTAGTTGACACCTGTTCCTAAGCCCGGTGGTTGGTGGTGGTGTGGCATCTTCTAGTTGGTCTGAGGTGGCATAATGGTGAACGGGCCCAAGTACTATTAGGAAGATTTCAGATCAACAATGGTCGTGTGATCGTGTGGAATCTTGCCGGTCCATGCGATCATGTGACCGGTCGTCGATTTTCCTTGGCAGGCCCAGTGTGACTTCTTGGTGTTTTTGATAGTATGGATAAAATTTGGCGGCCCCAACAATTTTTCTCTTTGTGGCATGTTCGCGTGATACTTTAACGGTGGCGCTATTGTTTCTGCGAACTGGCTAAGTGTCTTTAGTCACCAGTTTGTCAGATAACTTAAGTGGCCATTTATAGCACGTGTTGTTGCCAGTTCACGGAGTTAAACTGAAGTTAAGTCTTTCATTCCATGACTAAGAAATACCTTCTCACCAGTTCGTGGAGTTAACCCGAGGTGCAGTTGAGTTAAAGCCATAGCCCACAAAATACCTGGTGACTATTGCAGTTTGAATTTGAATTTCCTGAGGATCTGCAGAGCGTTTTCCAGCGACGAGAGGTACCAAAATTCAATGCTTTCATGGCCAAATTTGATTGGTTTGGTGGCACTTGTTGTTGTAGTGTGCTCCAGTGAGTTGGGTGATTGCTTGCAGATGTTTTCTCGTGTGGGGAGGATAGTTTTTGTTGGCTCGAGGTGTTTTGATGGTCTGATCAATATGGTTTGCATGGTAAATTTATGATCTTCCTATCCTTCTCAGAGATTCTTCTCAAGTGCGAAGATCATCCTTGGTCTGACAGGATGGTGTTGGTTTTCCCTCGTGTGGTTTTTTGAAATTTTGCTGTGGTTAGCCGTTGTAACCCTAACCCTAGTCACCCTAATCTTGTTGCATTCTCTTTGAGAATTCCAAGGTGACTAGTGGTATATATTGCAAGTTTTTGATAGAACTGGGGTTCAAATTTTAATCAGTCTAGAGGTTCTGATTATAGTTAGTTCTAGGGGTTTGTAGTAGGGCTATATCACATTGCATGTAAGCTAAATAGAATTTCTAGAAGTCTTTTGCAGGTTATTGAGGTGGTTTGATTTTTGTCTTACTTTGATCATGTACATGACTCATTATACTTAATATAAGTTTTTCATGCTTCCAAGTCTCTGCTTGGTGTCATTCTTGTGAATCTTGGATTTTTTGATCCATTGCATAGGGTTACCTTTGCATATGTTCTTGTCTTTAGTTCTTGATTTAGGATCAAGTGAAATATACTTTAGAGGGGACATAGATTCAGTCTTGGTTGTCTACAGAAGGATCTTATAAGTAGTGGATAAGCTGGAATGTTTATATTTATGGCTATGAGTCTTTGACAACAGTCGGTTCAAGTTTCATTGTTTGTATGTGAGGTCTACCTAATGGATAATGGCACTGATCAAGGATTAGTACATTTAGTTGAGTCCAATGTCTGATTGGCTCTTGTCTACCTTTCCTATCCTCATTAATCAAAGACCCTTTTAAGTTTTAAGTATTATTGTTGGTAGTAATACCCTTCACAAGGCCATTTTACCCCCCAATAGCAATTGAGATTCAATGAATTTCTGGTTAACATTTACTAGTCTCTTGCTATCATCTACTTTGTTTAATCCAGTCCAAAAGTCCTAAAATGCCATAAGTTACTGGATTAGGTGCACCCGCCATGGTTTTGTAGAGCCAAAAGTGAAGATGGCAGTCTTGTCCCTATAGTTGGTCCAGTTGTCTTGCAGAGCTTTCACACCTGGAGCTAACCACTCCTAACATTAGTCTCAAGGCATATTGGTAGCCCTAGATGGCAGAAGCATTTTTGAACACCAAGACTTCTCTTTTGATATTCTTTTGAACTCTATCCTGGTTATCAAAGACAGTCTCCAAAACAACAAGCCCCTTGGGCATCTTGCTAGTTCTAAGTTGAATGACCTCATTGCCAAAGACAACCTCCCTTCCTTCTACTGATTCAACCAAGGCTGAACAATCAAATTCCTGACCATGATAATAATCCTCACAACCCATAAACTTCAATATATCATTATTATCATCAAAAACTTGCCAATTCTCAATATTATCTAGTATGTTAGGCCTAGCCTGAATTTCAACTTTAGAGATACCAAAAAATGTAATATCATTGGGATTGATTGCAATATTGGCTAACAAGTCAGCCATCTTATTGTTGCTCCTATCCTTCCACTCAATATTGATGGCATCAAAATGCTCAATCAAATCTCAAACTGCATTCCTATATTCTTTTAGCCTTTTGTTCTTGGAACCATATACTAACCTAACTTGGGACACAACCAACTCAGAATCACCAATAACACTTAAGTACTTAATACCATGTTTTTGTGCCAACCTGAGTCCTAACAACAAAGCTTCATATTCTGCTATATTGTTGGTGTTGGTTGTGGATTATTTCCTTTGATCTTCAACTTATAGATTTACACTTTGATGGATAATTTAAATAAAACTCTGACTCTATCACCACTCCAAAGTCCACAAGGAAGAGGGCCAACTGACAAGGATCAAAAGATCCTTCTATGCTTTGAGCTTCAGTGCTCAGGTGGGTGTACCCTTGACTCACTTCTCTAAAGGAGTCTAAAACAATATCCCACTATATCTCATATAAGATTGTTAAAGATTCATCAAATAATGTTTGTGTTTGTAGTTGTTAACCATGCATACCTCAAGAGGAAGGACCAGTGCCTTATCCTAGGGCTCAGAGTCACCTAACTGTATACCTCAACTGAATACTTCAAATCAAACACAATGGAATCTGAGGTAAGTGCTTTGCCTATTACCCCTTTCCCTCAAGCACAAGGACATCAAATTCTACACCTGACTGCAAACTCACTAAATTCAGCTAGAAGACTTTAATCCTAATTTTGTTAGGAACTCGGAGATAAATATAAAATACTCTTTGTTTACCATATGTTAGCACGTTTGGTGAAACTAACATATATGAGCTCAGAGACAAGCAAGAAGACATACACAAGATACAAGATTGGGACTCAAAATGTTCTCATTAACACAATCAAGATCAACATATAATCAGAATGATACCAAGATTAGAAAAATCACCAAATCAGACTTCTATTAGTATATTATAGTAAAAAACCAGGGACCAAAAGCAATAAGATTTTGAAACGCTTGCAAAATCCAAGATTCTACCACTTATACCACTAGCTTCCTTGGGATCCTCAAGATCAGATGCAATAAGCTTCAAATAGCTAGGGTTAGGGTCTCGACCACCCAACCTCCTGGAAATGGTCTAAAAAGTTATTACAGGGGTGGGAAACACATCAAAATCAAGAAAGAGGAAACCAGAACTGATCCACAATCATGAAATTCTTCTCTGCAAGTATAGGGGATCACAAAACTGGGCTCAAAAGGACATCCTGCAACAAGCCTTGAGCACACAACCGAAATGGTACAAGCTCTACAAATGATCCAACCACACCCTAGACCACACCACAAATAGCAAACCAGTCATATCTCACCGAACAGGGTCTACTTTGCAATGAATTCCATAAATTTGGTACTTTCTAGTCATTGGAAGTTCTTAGAAAAATTTGAATTTGAACCACAACGGCTAAATCCTTGGCACCTGTAGAGAACGATGTCCCACGTTCAAACTGAGACCAGCTTTACAACACAGCCGTCTGATCAAACCTCCTTCATGGCTTTATGATTTTCCTCTAAAAGTGGCCCTACCAAACTTATCGAATTGGCGATAAAGGACCTTCACCGATTCATGAAACATTTCGCTCCTTCGCTAAACAACTTAGCGACCTTCCGACTACCATTCGTGCAATCACCAAACAAACTAGCAAATGCTCTTATCTTTTGGTGAATGCATGACCACATGAAACTTTGTCAGCACTATCAACTTCTTTATCCACTCCGCCAAACACTAGACTGCACTTGGGCCCGTCAGATGCCACATGTCACCATTTCATTTGCAGTTCACACCCGGTCATATTGACACGGGACCCACTTTCCTTAGGTGTCAAGATGAACGGCTGGCATAAGATCTCATAGCTCTGACAAATCCCATGAGAACTTACACTGACTGTTAGATCTATCCTTGTCACAGATCCTTCTAACAACGGCCCCACTTCGAACACACCCATCAACACCCAATCGAACGGTGGGCGCATGATCGCATGGGGTGAAAATATTTCATGCGATCACACGCCGACCGTAGATATTTTTATCTCTGACACCGGGCCCCGCTGACAAGTCTGACAAGTCACCACCACATGGACCAATTGGATATGAGCTTTACCTTTTAGAGGATCGGATGGTTGTCACAAAAGCGTGAAAAATAAACCTCGTGCATCTTCACCATGCGAACTTGTGGCAACCATCGATCCTGTCTAAACCTTAATCGTGCTAGAATCATGAGAAGAGACAAACCACCAAGCACTCAGTGACTACGTGACTAACCATTTACAAGTTCATGAGATGTTAGTAGATAACCACCAATATTTTAGAGATCACACTACTAACAGTCACCGAGTCACTGGATAGAAGATGTAACTGCCTGGAGACTTGGAGAATCAGCTACAAGAAACTTTGAAGGACTGGGCTCCACCATCCATTGCACCTACGCAGTTAAGACCAAGGTTGAAAATACACAAGATTTTTGACACAGAGAAAGACCGAAAACACACAGACCAAAAATATCATGGACTTTCAAAAACACTGTGGGTTTTCAACACTGTGGTAGAATTTGACAATTTTCTACAGACCTTGAAATTCAAATAACTTTTTGGATTTTATGATTTAGCAAGTGCAAATTGGACTAGAGCTTGGTGACAACACAGGGAACAAAGGGTAGGACACAAACCATAAAACATTTGTAGGGAGGAGGCCATTTTCAAAAGATTTTTCTATGATAGAAAAATGGCCTAATAGTGGCTCTAGTTGGGGATGCATGTCTATTGCAGGCATGACAAGGACTTAGAATCATTGGTTAAAGCAGACCATCCCACAGGAAAAAATTGTAGAGAGCAAGGAACAAGTAGGGAAAGACAAGAAATAGGACCAGAACCAATAGACCATGGCAAAATAAGGCAGGGGCAAGTAACCTATATACATAGATTTACAAGATGTACAACCCTAACTACTGTTCATGGAAAATAGAGTACTTCAAATGAAGTACTGCTTCAAGAATTGTCCATGAACTGGCAACTCTTGAATATCACCATTAAAATACTTGATGACGTAAGAATCTTGGCCCCATTTCTCATGAATCAGATATGGCCCTAATCAGATGGGATCAAATTTACCATGCTTCCCCTTATCCTCCAATTTGGCATTCCAAACTAACACCAAATCACCAGGTTCAAACTTTCTGTCAACAGTCTTTTTATCATATAAATTTTTAACCTGTAACTGCAATTTGGCATCCTTGCAACTGATTCTCTTCTAGTTTCATCCAACCTAATGAGGTCCTCAATTCTCAACTGCATCTCATCATCAATGTCATCATCATACAACTGCACAAACTTGTACATCTCCAACAAATTATTCTGAGGCATTCTAGCATGAATTCCATACACCAGGTCAAATGGTGCACAACCAATTGCCTTCTTCACAGTTACCCTATCAGCCCATAAAGCTAATGGCAGCTTTGAATTCCATGCCCTCTTGTTCTTCTCAAGAATTCTCTTCAATATTTTAATCAGACTCTTATTAGTAGATTCTGCTTGACCATTTCCTTGTGGATGATAAGGTGAGGAATTAGAAATCTAAATTCCCAAACCTTTGCAAAAGTCCTTATATTCAGTAGACCTGAAGCACATAGCATTGTCACTCACTATCCTTTCAGGGCACCCAAACCTTGTAATAATATTATTCATCAGAAAGTCAATTACCACTCTGCTAGTTGCATTCCTTGTAGGTACAGCTTCTACCCACTTTGTAAAGTAATCAGTGGCAACTAAGATCCATGAATGTCCTCCACTTGACTTGTTTGGTATCTCCCCTATGAAATCAATTCCCCACCGCTGGAAAGGAGCCTGAACTTCCATTGGTTTTAATGGTACATTACCTGAAAACTTAAGCTTACCAGAGAACCTTTGACAAGCATCACATCTCCTTACCAATTGCTTTGCATCCTTGAAGATTGTGGGCCACCAAAATCCTACTCTCAAGATCTTATGAGTAGTTGTTTTACCCATATAATGTCCACCACAAACTCCCTCATGCATCTCCTTCAACAATAGATTAGCCTAATTCTCATCTACACATTTCAATAGTATGCAATCCAAATTTTTTCTATATAACTTACATTTCACAATTACATACTTGATGGCCTGTAACTTCAATGTCCTCTTTTGATTATCATTCATACTATCTGGACACCTCATGTTTCTCAAATAGTAAATAATATCCTGATACCCAATACAATCATCCATATCACATGTATAATCAATTTTAGAATGATTTACCTAGTTTGCATCTAGATTGGATTGGGCCATCAGCTTTTCCAATCCCTATCTTCTAACCAATTTAGTGATTTGGATCTCAACATTGAATTCTTGGATCCTATTGATCCATCTACATCTTCTTCCAGACACCTCCTGCTATGAGAAAATATCCTTCACAGCTGCACTTGGCACAAAAGCAATCACAACTGCTCCCATCAAGTAACATCTAAAAGCTTTGATTTCCTTCACAAGTGCATAAGCCTATTTTTCATTTATATCATATTTCAATTCTGCAACCTGCAAAGATTTACTGAAAAATGCAATACGCTGCTCAAAACCATCCTTATTCTTTTGTAACAAAACTGTAGCAATAGTATGAAAAGATGTAAAAGAAAAAATATGCATTGGGACACTATAATCAGGTGCCTTTAGCACTGGTGCATCTTTCATAGCCTTCTTGATATTCTTGAAAGCCTCATCAGGCTCACCCTCCCAATTGATTACAGATCCCTTCTTCAACATCTTGGAAATAGGTCTAGTAACCTTTGCAAAGTTTGTCACAAACCTTCTTAGAAAATTGACCTAACCAAAGAAGGAATGAATCCCTTTAACATTCTTTGGCCTTTGAATTTTATCAATTGCTACTACCCTCTTAGGGTCAATTCTCACTCCTTGCTTCCCAACTAAGTGGCCAAGCAACTTACCTTCTATGACACCAAAAGCACATTTCCTTGGGTTTAATGAAATGCCAAATTCTAGGGCCCTTACAAATATTTTTTCTAAATGAGCACAATGGTCTTCTTCCCTCTTGGAATAGGTAGTTAGATCATCCTGATATACAACAAGGAAATCATTAATGAAATATGAAAAGGCAATATCCATTGCCCTCTGAAAAGTAGCACCAGCATTTGTGAGACCAAAAGACATTCTCACATAAACGTATGTTCCCCAAGGTGTTGTCAAGGTTGTCTTGAATTGTTCGGATTCCTTAACAATGACCATATTGTAGCTAGAGAAACCATCCATCATTGACATCAATTCTGATCCGGTTACTCTCTGCAACATAGCCTCCATATTAGGCAAACAATAGTTATCTTTCAATGAGCTGAAGTTCAAATTTCTGAAGTCCACACAAAGCCTGATGTCACCATTCTTTTTTCTTACAGGAACAAGATTTGAAACCCAAGAAGAATACCTTATAGGCTTGATAATGCCAGTATCTATCAACTTCATTAATTCTTCTTGCATCTTGGGTGCCAAAGTAGGATTAATAGGCCTTTTCTTTTGCCGAAAAGGTTTAGCATCTTCTCTTAATGGAATAACATGCTGAAATAAATCCTCTCTATAAACCTTTAGGTCATCATACGACCATGCAAAAACATGCCTAAATTTCTTCAATAATTCAATCAAAGGTCTCCTCACCTTTTGAGATATATCTCTACCAATGTATACTTTCTTAGGTGCCTCATGTGATCCAAGATTTATCTCCTCAAGATCAGCATAATCCTCTCCTTTGATATTCTTTTGAACTCTATCTTGGTTGTCAAAGACAGTCTCCAAAACAACAAGCCCCTTGGGCACCTTGTTAGTTCTAAGCTGAATGACCTCATTGCCTAAGACAACCTCCCTTCCTTCTATTGACTCAACCAAGGTTGAACAATCAAGTTCCTGACCATGATACTGATCCTTGCAATCCATAAACTTCAAAATATCATTATCATCATCAAAAACTTTCCAATTCTCAATATTGTCTGGTAAACTAGTCCTAGCCTAAATTTCAACTTTAGAAATACCAAAGAATGTAACATCATTAGGATTGATTGCAATATTGGCCAACAAGTCAGCCATCTTGTTGTTACTCCTATCCTTCCACTCAATATTGAAGGCATCAAAATGTTCAATCAAATCCCACACTACATTCCTATATTGTTTCAGCCTTCTATTCTTGGAAGCATACACTGACCTGACTTGGGACACCACCAACTCAGAATCACCAATAACACTTATGCATTTTATACCATGCTTTTGTGCCAACCTCAGTCCTAACAACAAAGCCTCATATTGTGCTATATTGTTGGTACAAAATAAATTCAATGTGAAAGAGAACTTGTAGGTGTTTCCATCAGGAGAAATAAGTAAAATACCTTCTCCTGCACCATCTTCGCAATTTGCACCATCGAAGTACATGACCCACAAATCACCCTTCATAGAGTTAGCACCAACCTTAGTAGAAATAGGTGACAAAACAAGCTCATTTTCAAATACAGGGATCTCTACCCTAAAAGCATTTACATCAGTATCCACAAAATATGTAGTTTCATTGTCTATGCTTCTCTCAATCATGTGGCATACTCTTGGCTCTTGTTCAATCTTGACAAACTGATCATCAATCTTGAAAGTTGCATAGGACAAATCACACTGTAAACTTCCACCCATGGCAGCACTCCATCTTCTAGATAGCAACATCCCATAATGAGGAGGGATATCCACCACCAAAACACTCATTGTTAATTCTTTCTCTGGATATGCTGCCAACCTATATGGCATTGCGTTGATAGTCCCAATGATTGGTACCTCCCTATGATCCATTGCACAACACCTGCCCTGCACTGTATCAACTTTAAGGCCCAAACTCTCCATGATTTTGAAAGGCATGATAGTATTAGAGGCACCACTATCAATCATACAATTTCTTAACTTCATCCCATTCACAAGAACACTTAGGAAGAATGGGTCAATATTTTCAAGGTTGGCATTGACAGAACTATCCAAGTATATTGGAGGAATTTGAGACACAATTCCTTGAGTAGCAACATCATTCAAAGCTTTATCCTGAGATCCATTGCATGAAGTATCATTTTTGTGAATATTACCAACCCATGCAATAGCCTTATCTTTATGTTCAGGGATCCTCAACAATTCTGACAATGGAACCTTAACTGTAATTTGTGACAATACAGATAACATGTCAACAGGGGCAGAAGCAGGAATCTCAATCTGCACTACCTTAACATCCTTTTGCTTGTCTGACACATTAGGTGTATTGAACACCCTTATTTTTTCAACCTTAGCCATTGTGTTAACTGGATTCTCAATCTCACTAGAGATCTTTTCAATTCCAACTCCCTTAGGCTCACAATGTTTACTTTTTACATTCGTGAATTTCACCATGTGATCAACCTTTGATTTGTTCTCATTAGGTTCTCCGGAGTTGGTACTCTTTATAAACATTCTTGTAGCTTTCTCATTTATGTTCCTTGCCACCATGCCTCTAGTTTGCACCTGGGCAATCATTTCTGCAGCAATCCTCTCCATCTCTTCTCTGGAAGGTCTTCTCAAATTTACTGGCTTGGGAGAAGAGTTCATGTTACATGTTTTCTGATCAACACATTCACCATAAAAAAAAAACCTCTTGATGAAAAAGGGCTTGATTATGTCTCTTCACATTCACATCTGCCTCTTCATCAAAATTAGAATCATCTTCATATCCTAGATATGAGGAAGCCATGTTGTAACCAACATCATCTTGTTCTTCTTCTTGTTCTATCTCCTCATTGCTACAATCTTGATTTGCAACCATAGATTGTGCAACCACACAATGCTCTGCAGAATGAGGGGAATGGCATGCAACACACCAAGGTACATTCTCCATGACATTTATTGAAGCTTTATGTAGAGGGTCAGGGACACCTCTGTCATTGTTTCTCTTGCAGCAAGTGTATATGACTGAATGTGACCTCTAAATCAGGCACAACACAACATGGTCATTATTCACTTGATAGAATTCGGGAGAGAGTATGAAGAACTCAATCCAAATTCCATGGTGAGGTGACCCGTTGCCTCCTATGTGAATGGGGTGCTTGAATACTCTCAGAATGAGAGCCAACACCCAGGAGACCAATTCAACAATGGAAGATTTCCAAGAAGCAATAAAGATGAGCAAGATGAAATTAATCTAAGATGAAGTGCAATTTAATCTAAGAATGAGGATACAATTAATCTAAGAGCTTGAAAATAAAGATGAGATGCAACTTAATCTAAGAACTTGAAAGAAATATGATATTAAACTAAGAAAAAATAAGAAAATTTAGTCTAAAATGTGATGCAAAGATTATACTAATAATGAGATATTAATCTAATAAATGCAATAAAAAGCTTTGAAAACAATGAATCAAATGAGGCTAAAAAAATGCCTATAGTGTAGATGCTCTCAAAAATTGCTCTTTAATGAAGAAAAAGAGCCCAAATAAATAGAAGAGCCAAGAGGAGGAGGAAGAGTTTCTTGATTCGAAACTCCTGACCCTTCATATCCCTTTTGGGACAAATAAGCATGAATTACTTTATTAAAAGAATGGAAAATGCCACATGAGGACCTTTCGAATATCTCAAATTATTAATTCAAGAAAAGGTGTCCATTCAAATAACAAGCAATTAATTAATTCCTTTTTTATGTGTATTAGCCAAAGGGGGTGGTTTGATTTAATTTAATTTAAAGCACATAGGACTTTACAATTAAATTAATGTATCATAGAGATAATTTAGCTAATAAAGTCAAAGAAACTTAGGAATTAATTTTAGTGTTTGATTATTGCAAATTAGGGTTTTTGCAATTGACATCAAGTCAAATTAAGTCAGGTAGGAGAGAGAAAATTGCCTAGGGAACTAGGACTTTGGTGATGTAAAATCGAGATAATGCACCAAAATTGATTGAGTTTAATAAGTGCCAATTTTGGGGTATTACAGCAGGGACAATAGGCTTTCCATCCTTCCATTGGGTGTTGTAGGGGTAATTCTGCAGTCTATTCTACTTACTGAAATTGTTGTTGAACTGAGGCCTCTCATTGGTAGGAGTACTGATGTTCCTATTTACAGGTGCCTTCAAATCCTTCAATGCATTAAGCACCTTATCCAACTTATCTTCTTCCTACCTCCTTGATCCAACGCTCTTATCATTTTCGTTTTTGTATTTCCTGTCCCCAAACAACTTTGGGTCATCTCTCTTTCCACCCAACTTTCTTGATATTTTCATGTTGTTCTTGTTGCCTAAAATTTTCCCTCTCGTTCATTTTCGGCCACAGCCCTATTTTCCAAGTGAAATGCTCAAGTGTCAAAAACCTAGTGTGTTTTCAACCTCCTCCTCCAGGCTTAGGATGTTTCTATCTTTTGGTTTGAAAGTTCAGTGTGTTTTCGACCTCTTCACTCTGAAAATTCAGTGTGTTTTCGACCTTCACTCGAAAACCCTCTGTGTTTTCGGCACTGTCTGCATTTTTGACCCTAAGTGTGAAACTCTGACAGATGGATCCCAGTGCCTAAGGTTTTGCCAGTGCAGAGAAGATCTGACGGCTGTCGCATGATCGCATGGGAGCTTTCGATCCCATGAGATCATATGACAAACGTTGATGCGGTGTCAACAAAGATCGATAGTCAGGACAAGCAGTAAGCGGTCATCAGTTAGCATCATGCGGTTGGTCACATGATCACATGGGCTCTTCCAAGCCCATGTGACCATGCAAAAAACTATTAGCGGTTTCGGTGGCGGTGGTTCACGGTTCGACAGTTAATGTCATGTGGTTGGTCGCATGATCACATGTAGTCTCTTAACTGCATGAGATCATGCGACAAGCGGTCTTGTGGGCCCATGGTCTCTGCATTGGCACAAGTGCGATGAAGATCAACAGTGGTCATATGATCTCATGGGATCTTATGATCCCATGCGATCATGCGACAACCGTCCGATGGGGATCTACTGAGTTAGGTGGGTCCTATGCCAGGGGTGCCGAGGTGTTTTCTGATGTGGTGGTCAGAACGAATAGAGGGGTCACACATGGTGGATCTTGTGGGCCCATGGTGTCAATGTGGAAAATGGAGATAGATTCAAAGGGGAGTCTCATGATCACATGAAGCTTTTCGGGCTCATGCGATCACGTGACCATTTGTCTTTTTCAAAGTGGTCAGCGGAGGTTGCTGCAGGCCCGGTAGCATGCGGTCAGTTTCGATTGGGCCACGTGGCAAGTTTGACAAGTGTGATGTTTTATGGAGCCAATTTTCTTGTGGAGGTATAATTTTTAAAAAGGTTTTCACATGGTTGAATGAAGCCTTTCAGCCTTATGCGATCATGCGACCATTGCTTTATCAAGCAATGGAATTTTCAAAGGGTAGTTGAATGATCGCATGTGGCTTCCTAGCCTCATGCGATCATGCGACCGAGTTCATTTCAAGGCAATGCGGCCTATTTTTTTTTTATGAGCTTTCTTCTGAGGGAGATTTTGGCGGGTAGCTAGAATTGATGTCACCAGGGCAGTTGCAGTTTGAAGAATGTGCAGAGTTATCTAGACTGCCATTTTGGGGTCTTTGTGGGTATCTGAGATCAGATTTGAGCAGTCATGACAGAGTCCAGCTTGCAGAGAGGTAGATGGATGAGGTTTTTTGTCGACAGGCATGGTCAATTCAGGGATGGACACGCAAAGGGAAAAATATCTAATCGACCATGATATTTACAGAGCATATTTATGATCAGAAGTGACTAGCCTAAGGTTGATTATTATATTGTAAAATCTATGTAGCCCTAAAATTTTGATTCCTGCCTACGTGCAAGGGATGTATATATTCTTTTTTTGGAGCCTGTAGTGCTCAGAATTCACATTTTGTAAAAAGGAAAGACTCTTTTCTTGGAAAACTATCTGTAGCATTTCTTCCTGCTCTCTGGTTTCCCACATCTTGTAAGTTTTCATTGATGAATTCAAATATTGCAAAGCATTCTGTGGCACTCTTGTTGTCCTCATGCCTTCTTGTCTGAGTTTGTCTCTTATTGGATTAAAAGTTTATGAATGTTGTCAATAGAAATTGGGGTTCCTAGTTCCTCTTGCTTTCTGCAATTTTGTGTGTTTCCTGTGTCTAATCTGATTTAGGTGTTTTATGGGTATACTACAGCCCCTTGCAGCCTTGTCTCATTCCTACACCTAGTTATAGAGGAGGATGTCTGTTTGCAGGTCATAGGTTGAGTTTTCTGTTCAAGCCTTCCTATGAAATACTTATGCAAACCTATCTAGTGAGTGGTGACTTATTAGACCTGATTCATCCATTGATTTCATCCCTCTTTACTGAGATCCAAACCCTAGTTTTGGTGTATCACCTGGTAGGATAGATTTGCTTTCTATTATTTCCCTTTTATGCACTCCTTCTATCCCTTTCCCTCAAAAGTTTACTTTTCATGTTAAGAAGCAAATCAAGGTGATTATCCAAGAGGAACCAGCCTAGAATCTGGAGGTCTCATCTCGGTTAGCAAAATGTCCCACAACCTTGAGATGATTTCCATGTTATACTAGATTATCAAGACCAAGAGAGCTTGAGATCAGAGGTGCAAATTCAGTGTATAACAATTTATGGCATGCCCGGTGGGACCAAGAGGTCATAGTTTTCATGGTTCTTGCTGGTTTTGATATGCTTCCAGCAGGTTGCAGACCTTTGAGAGGTCATTATTTGGCATATCTGGTGACTCCAAGCTCACATCTACTGGTTTCAAGGAGATTCAGTACCTAGGATGGATTACCATCCTTCTTTTCATGAGGATATCCCTTCATTTCATGGAGGTCAGCAACAGTCATCTCATGCTTGCCCCCCACCCACCCAACTTCCAGCGTCATGGCAGCAGAATCACTCATACCAAAAACCTCAAGAGGAGATGCTTTCTTTGAAAGAACATGCTCATCGTGCCCAGATCAAACAACAACAAGCTTTGACTCAGCAGGATCAAGGTTACAGGAGGTATCTGGCAGAACAATACAAAAGAAATGAAGCCAAGCTCGCTGAGGGGTTGGAAGCACAAAAGAAACACTATGAGGAGGTGCTAGAAACACAAAGGGAGCATATGCGGACACAAGCAAAGGATCAGTTTGATGCTAGATGGAAGCAGCATGAAGAAATCATTGTAGGACAACAAAAAACTCAAGCAGCCCTTGCAGGTAATCTGGCCTCACTGAACAAAGTTTACAAATAAAATTTAATTAAGGTTAGTGATGCTATGGCTGAAAAAGAGGAAGATTTCTATAGAGCATTAGCAACTCAGAAGAATTCTTATGAAGAGTTGGAGGTCCATAAGAATAACTGTGAAAGGGTGGTTCAAGACCAAAAAACTTTAATGGAAGCCATGTTTGATAGGGGCATTAAATTTTAGCTTGAAAAAGAACATGAGTTGGCAGCCCATAAGGAGTTTTATGATAAAGAAATACAAGAACACAAAGCAATAATAGGGCTCTTGATTCTAAAGGGTGCAAATGACAAGGAGACTCATCAGATACAACTTGAGGAAGCTCTTTGTAAGAAGGAGAGAGAGGCTATACCATAGTTATCTGATAAATCTTTTAATGGTTCCAGGTAGACCATCGAATTGGAGGCTGATTTATTTGAAGAGCTGCCTTGTTTTGTTAAAGATGACAATGTTTCTAATGTGCCACCCATCTCAGCTACTGAAGAACAAAGAGAGGAATGTTCTCCTGAAAAGAAGCCTACTGCTAAGAATGTTGATGAGAGAAATGATGTGGAAGATTAAGCTCCTCTGCATGAATTGGTAGTTGAAAATCTGACAACAGTGAAAGGATCCCCAAGTTCATTCTTTCTAGGGGTTTCTCTTTAAGGTACTTAGCAAGAACAAAGGCCAGCCATGAAAATCCAATCATGTTGGTGTCCAAACATGAGTCTTCAAATGAAGCTAAGGCTGAGGGTGAAAATGTAGTTCAATGAAGGTAGGCTCAAATCACTTATTTGCCCCTGGATAATGGAGATAAACATTTGTTGGTGGAGGTGAGTCAATTTGTTTATGTCCTTCACGAGCTAGTGCATCGGTTCTTCATACAACTATGTGTACTTCCTTCCTTGTTAGCTATTCTCCTGCATGAAAAGTGCAAAGCCCTGAGGAGAAAGGGTAGCTACTTCAGCTTACCAGTGAATGACTTTGTTTAACCAGGCCTCTGAACTGGTTAGTTTAGGTTAGGATAGGTTTCCTTGTTTTCTTTCCCCTATTTTCTAGAGTAGTTTCCTGCTTTCCAAGAAGTGCTTGTGCACAGGTTTGTCTTCCCGATTCAGTTTTTTGTCCCTCTCCCTATCAGAAAGTTTTTGCGTTCTAGAAATGATCCCATGCCCAATAGATTTTGTCAAGGCTACTGATCTAAATGTCTAGTAGGCTGACATCCTACAGAGGTCGCCAAAATGTTGCCCAAAATTTTCCCTCTCGTTCATTTTTGGCCACAGCCCTATTTTCCAAGTGAAATGCTCAAGTGTCAAAAACCTAGTGTGTTTTCCACCTCCTCTTGCAGGCTCGGGATGTTTCTACCTTATGGTCTAAAAGTTCGATGTATTTTTGACCTCTCCACTCTAAAAATTTAGTGTGTTTTCAACCTTCACTCGAAAACCCTCTATATTTTCGGCACCATCTACATTTTTGACCCTAAGTACACAACTCTGACAGGAAGGTCCCGGTGCCTAAGGCCATGCCAGTGCAGGGAAGATCCGATAGCTATCGCATGATCACATAGGATCTTCCAATCCCATGAGATCATATGACAACCGTTGATGTGGTGTCAGCAAGGATCGACAATCAAGACAAGTGGTAAGTGGTCATCAGTTAGAATTATGCGGTTGGTCGCATGATTGCATGGGCTCTTCCAAGCCCATGCAACCATGTGAAAAACCATCAGTGGTTTCGATGGGGGTGGTTCACGGTTTGGTAGTTAACATCATGTAATTGGTCACATGATCACATGTGGTCTCTTAACCGCATGAGATCATGCGACAAGTGGTCTTGTGGGCCCGAGGTCTCTGCATTGGCGCAAGTGCGACGAAGATCAACGGTGGTCGTATGATCTCATGGGATCTTCCGATCCCATGCGATCATGCGACACTCATCCGATGGGGATCTACTAAGTTGGGTGGGTCCTATACTAGGGGTGTTGAGGTGTTCACTAATGTGGCGGTCGGAATGAATAGAGGGGTGACACGTGACAGATCTTGTGGGCCCGTGGCGTCAGTGTGGCAAACGAAGATAGATTCAAAGGGGAGTCACATGATCGCATGAAGCTTTTTGGGCTCATGCGATCACATGACCGTTTGTCATTTTCAAAGCGGTCGATGGAGGTTCTTGCGGGCTTGGTAGCATGTGGTCAGTTCCAGCTGGGCCACGTGGCAAGTTTGACAAGTGTGATGTTTTGTGGAGCCAATTGTCTTGCGAAGGCAAAATTTTTAAAAAGGTTGTCGCATGGTCGAATGAAGCCTTTTGGCCTTATGTGATCATGCGACCATTTCTTTGTCAAGCGGTGGCATTTTCAAAGGGTAGTCGCATGATCGCATGTGGCTTCCTAGCCTCATGCGATCATGCGACCAGGTTCATTTCAAGGCAGGGTGGCCTATTCTTTTTTTTATGAGCTTTCTTCTGAGGGAGATTTTGGCGAGTAGCTAGAATTGATGTCATTAGGGCGGTCGCAGTTGGAAAAATGTGTAGAGTTATCTAGACTACCATTTTGGGGTCTTTGCAGGTATCTAAGATCTAATTTGAGTAGTCATGACAGAGTCTAGCTTGTAGAGAGGTAGATGGATGAGGTTTTTTGTCAGTAGGCATGATCAATTCAGGGATCGACACACAAAGGGAAAAATATCTGATCGGCCATGATATTTACAGAGCATATTTATGATCAGAAGTGACTAGCCTAGGGTTGATTATTATATTATGAAATCTATGTAGCCCTAAAAATTTGATTCCTGCCTGCGTGCAAGGGATGTATATATTCTTTTTTTGGAGCCTGTAGTGCTCAGTATTCACATTTTGTAAAAAGGAAAGACTCTTTTCTTGGAAAACTATCTGTAGCATTTCTTCCTACTATCTAGTTTCCCACATCTTGTAAGTTTTCATTAATGAATTCAAATATTGCAAAGCATTCTGTGGCACTCTTGTTGTCCTCATGCTTTCTTGTCTAAGTTTGTCTCTTATTGGATTAAAAGTTTATGAATGTTGTTAATAGAAATTAGGGTTCCTAGTTCCTCTTGCTTTCTACAATTTTGTGTGTTTCCTATTTCTGATCTGATTTAGGTGTTTTATGGGTATACTACAGCCCCTAGCAGCCTTGTCTCATTCCTACACCTAGTTGCAGAGGAGGATGTCTGTTTGCAGGTCATAGGTTGAGTTTTTTGTTCAAGCCTTCCTATGAAATACTTATGCAAACCTATCTAGTGAGTGGTGACTTATTAGACCTAATTCCTCCATTGATTTCATCACTCTTTACTAAGATCCAAACCCTAGTTTTGGTGTATCACCTGGTAGGATAGATTTTCTTTCTGTTATTTCCCTTTTATGCACTCCTTCTATCCCTTTCCCTCAAAAGTTTACTTTTCATGTTAAGAAGCAAATCAAGGTGATTATCCAAGAGGAACCAACCTAGAATCTGGAGGTCTTATCTTAGTTAGAAAAAGGTCCCACAACCTTGAGATGATTCCCATGTTATACTGGATTATCAAGACCAAGAGAGCTTGAGATCAGAGGAGCAAATTCAGTGTATAATAGTTCTCAATATTGACAGCAATCCTAAAAGCATCCCTAAGAGTTCTTGGTTCTTTATCCCTTAATAAATATCCCATCTTCCCATCAAATGCATTGAAGTATGTAGTCAGACAAACATTGTCATCCAACGGCATGACTTGGAATAACTTGTGCATACCTTTCTGATATCTCATGTTGAATTCAGCTGCAGACTCATTCTGATTTTTCCTTATGGTATTGAATTCATTCAATATGAAGCTAGCATTAGGCCTATCACCATACTGCTCCTTGAAACATTTCTCAAAAGAGTCCCAAGTATCAATACACTTATCAGGAAGCCTCTTAAACCAATCTCTAGCATCCTCCATTAGATATTGAACAAATAGTTTCATGACAACATCCTCATGTTCTACCTCATAATCATTAAGCATACCCACAAATAACCTAAGATGCTCTTCACAACTAATAGCATTATTACCAGCAAACTTAGGTACCTTATCTCTAATATCATTTGGAAAAGCATTTGGATAGCCAAGAATTCCATCAAAACTTATTTTTTTATAGCCTTCTAATTGCATAGGTCTTGTTTAAAAGGTTGAACTATTGTTAACCCTAGGATCAACATTAGCATCTACATTTATCTATGCATTTGACTGCTACCTAGGATCTGCACCTATCCTAGCAGATGAAGAAGGAAATGAACTAGTAGCATTACTAAGTGGAAAAATAGTAGTCATAGATGGCATACCTAGTTCAATAGTAGATGGGCCAAGAGCATTAGCTGAAGAAGCCCTCAAAAATTTGATCTTCCTTTTCTTTTCTGCAATGGCAGCGTCAACCTCAACTTTCTCTAGTTCTCTTGCAAGGTCCTCATCTTCTTTTCTCCTTCTCTCCATTTCAATGTTCTTATTTGAATCAGGTGGTGGGATCCCTAGTATTGTCACTAGTTTTCTTGCTTGGTCACCCACCATTTTTTTCTTTCCTTTCTCATTAATGATAACAGCAGGTCTAGTGATCCTATGCCCATCCTTATCTTTAGGCAAAGGGACATAGCTTTGCACTTGTCTAACCACAGGGCCCTCATTTTCAAATTCATGATCTTGAAGCAAGCGCTCTTGCTCACTCCTCAAGGCATCAAGATCACCAAAAACATCATGCTACAACATTTTAGGAGTAGAAGCAAGCATTTTGTTTCTCTCCTTCATTTCATTTATTTTTCTTAGAAGAGACTGCCTCTCTATCAAAGCATTTACCTTTTTAGCCTCTCTCTCTTCCTGTAATCTTTTATGTATGGCATCCTGCTCTACCAACTACAACCTTAGTGCATTCAAGTCATTAGGATCCACCATAATGTCATCGGAACCAGATGCCACATCCATATTAGGAAGATTTTGATATGGGAAGTGAACTTGCCTATGTCCCATGGGTTCTCTTCTGAATTAATTTTCATCGAGATCCAAGTCAACCTCTAAACCCACATCTCTATTTTGTTCATTTTGACCTGCAGGCAAAGGACCTCTGTCCTAAAATGCAGCCTCAGGGGTATCATAAAATCTCTCTTCAGAGTGACCACCTTCTGATCTAGAAACTCTATTTTGTGAACCATCCTCACTTGAGGATACATGTGGTCTTCTGGCTCTAGCATTTCTCTGTTCTCTCATGGGAGCACTGGTAGACTCACCATTCCTTCTAATCCAGCTCTTGTTTCCCTATCTAGGTAATTGCTCTAGAGTGACCTCCGAATTCTTTCAAACATATGACCTAGTATTTCTCTTCTTATCCATGCTTCTTCAATATGTTGCACTAGTTCAAACCTTTGAGTCGCCACCCACCTAGATGGGAAATCTTCAAAATAATAGGAAAACAAGAACACACTTATACCTTTCTCTTTAGATTCTCCCCAGTAGAAACACTGACTCTTAACAAATGCATATCTTCATAGTTGTCCCTAGCAGAGTCACCATTTTGTTGGTTGTGGATTATTCCCTTTGATCTTCAACTTGCAGATTTACACTTTGATGGATAATTTAAATAAAACTCTAACTCTATAACCACTCCAAAGTCCACAAGGAAGAGGGCCAACTGACAAGGATCAAAAGATCCTTCTACACTTTGAGCTTCAGTGCTCAGGCGAGTGTACCCTTGACTCACTTGTCTAAAAGAGTCTAAAATAATATCCCACTATATCTCATATAATATTGTTAAAGATTTATCAAATAATGTTTGTGTTTGTAGTTGTTAACCATGCATACCTCAAGAGGAAGGACCAGTGCCTTATCCTAGGGCTCAGAGTCACCTAACTATATACCTCAACTAAATACCTCAAATCAAACACAATGGAATCTGAGGTAAGTGCTTTGCCTATTACCCCTTTCCCTCAAGCACAAGGACATCAAATTCTACACCTGACTGCAAACTCACTGAATTCACCTAGAAGACTTTAATCCTAACTTTGTTAGGAAGTCAGAGATAAATTCAAAATACTCTTTGTTTACCATATGTTAGCACACTTTGTGAAACTAACATATATGAGCTCAGAGACAAGCAAGAAGACATACACAAGATACAAGATTGGGATTCAAAATGTTCTCATTAATAGAATCAAGATCAACATACAGTTAGAATGATACCAAGATCAGAAAAATCACCAAATCAGACTTCTATCAGTATATTATAGTAAAAAACTAGGGACCAAAAGCAACAAAATTTTGGAATGCTTACAAAATCCAAGATTCTACCACTTATACCTCTAGCTGCCTTGGGATCCTCAAGATCGGATGCAACAAGCTTCAAACAGCTAGGGTTAGGGTCTCAACCACCCAACCTACTAGAAATGGTCTAAAAAGTTATTACAGGGGTGGGAAACACATCAAAATTAGGAAAGAGGAAACCAGAACTGATCCACAATCATGAAATTCTTCTCTGCAAGTACAAGAGATCACAAAACTAGGCTCAAAAGGACACCCTACAACAAGCCTTGAGCACACAACCAAAATGGTACAAGCTCTGCAAATGATCCAACCACACCCTGGACCACACCGCAAATAGAAAACTAGTCATATCTCACCGAACAGGGTCTACTCTGTAATGAATTGCATAAATTTGGTACTTTTTGGTCACTGGAAGTTCTCAGAAAAATTTGAATTTGAACCAAAATGGCTAAATCCTTGGCACCTATAGAGAATGATGACCCACGTTCAAACTGAGACCAGCTTTAAAACATAGCCATCCGATCAAACCTCCTTCACGGCTTTATGATTTTCCTCTAAAAGTGGCCCTACCAGACTTAGCGAATTGGTGACAAAGGACCTTCACCAATTCATGAAACATTTAGCTCCTTTGCTAAACAACTTAGCAACCTCCCGACTACCATTCACACAATCACCAAACAAACTAGCGAATCTTCTTATCTTTTCATGAATGCGTGACCACATGAAATTTGTCGGCACCATTAACTTCTTTATCCATTCTGCCAAACACTAGACTACACTTAGGCCAGCTAGATGCCACAGGTCACCATTTCATTTGCAGTTCACGCTCGGTCATACTAACACGGGACCCTTTTTCCTTAGGCATCAAGATGAATGGCTGGTGTAAGATCTCATAGCTCTGACAAATCCCATGAGAACTTACACCGACCATTCTAGATCTATCCTTGTCACAGACCCTTCTGAAAATGACCCCACTTTGAACACACCCATCGGCACCCAATCGGATGGTGGGCGCATGATCGCATGGGGTGAAAATATTTCAGGTGATCACACACTGACCGTAGATCTTTTTATCTGACACCAGGCCCCGCTAACAAGTCTGACAAGTCATCGCCACATGGACCAATCAGACATGAGCTTTACCTTTTAGAGGATGGGACGGTTGTCACAAAAGTATGAAAAATAAACCTCGTGCATCTTCACCATGTGAACTTGCGGCAATCATCGATCCTGTCCGAACCTTAACCATGCTAGAAGCATGAGAAGAGACAAACCACCAAGCACTCAGCGACTACGCGACTAACCATTCACAAGTTCATGAGATGTTAGTAGATAACTGCCAATATTTTAGAGATCACATGACTAACAGTTGCCGAGTCGTTGGATAGAAGATGTAACCACCTGGAGACTTTGAGAATCAATGACAAGAAACTTTGAAGGACTGGGCTGCACCATCCATCGCACCTGCATAGTTAAGACCAAGGTAAAAAACACACAAGATTTTTGACACAGAGAAAGATTGAAAACACACAGACCCAAAACATCATGGACTTTCAGAAACACTATGGGTTTTCGACACTGTGGTAGATTTTGACAATTTCTTGCAAACCTTGAAATTTGAATAAATTTTTGGATTTTATGATTCAGCAAGTGCAAATTGGACCAGAACTTGGTGACAACACAAGGAACATAGGGCAGGACACAAACCATGAAACATTTGTAGGGAGGAGGCCATTTTCAAAAGATTTTGCTATGATAGAAAAATGGCCTAACAGTTGGTACAAAAGAAATTCAATGTGAAAGAAAATTTGTAGGTGTTTCCATTAGGAGAGATAAGTAAGATACCTACTCCTACTCCATCTTTGCAATTTGCACCATCAAAGTACATCACCCACAAATCACTCTTTACAGAATCAACACTTTCTCAATAGAGATAGGTGACAAAATAGGTTCATTTTAAAATACATGGATCTCTGCCCTAAAAGCATTAATATCAGTATCCACCAAACATATAGTTTCATTATCAATATTTCTCTCAATCATGTGGCATACTCTTGGCTCTCATTCAATCTTGACAAACTAATCATCAATCTTGAAAGTGGCATAAGACAGATCACACTATAAACTTCCACCCATGGCAGCACTCCATCTTCTAGATAGCAGCATCCCATAACGAGGAGGGATATCCACCACCAAAACACTCATTGTTAACTCTTTCTCTAGATATGCTTCCAGCCTATATGTCATTGCATTGATAGTCCCAATAATTGGTACCTCCCTCTGATCCATTGCACAACATCTGCCTTGGACTATATCAACTTTAAGGCCTAACTTTTCCATGATTTTGAAAGGCATGATAGTATTAGAGGCACCACTATCAATCATATAATTCCTTAGTTTCATTCCATTCACAATAACACGTAAAAAGAATGGATCAATATTTTCAAGGCTGGCATTGACAAAATTGTCTAAATATATTGGAGGAATTTGAGAGACAATTCTCTGAGTAGCAACACCTTTCAAAGCTTTATCCTAAGATCCATTGCATGCAACATTAGTGTTGTGAACATTATCTACCCATGCAATAGCTCTATCCTTGTGTTCAGGGATCCTCAACAATTTTGACAATGGAACCTTAACTGTAATTTGGGACAATACAGATAACATATCAACAGGAGCAGAAGAAGGAATCTCAATCTGCACCGCCTTACTATCTGTTTGCTTATTTGACACATTAGGTGTATTGGCCACCCTCATTTTTTCAATCTTAACCATTGTGTTAACTGGCTTCTCAATTTCACTAGAACTCTTTTCAATTCCAACTCCCTTAGGCTCACAATTCTTACCTTTTACATTCTTGAATTTCACCATGTGATCACCTTTTGATTTGTTCTCATTAATCTCTTCGGAGTTGGCACTCTTGATGAACATTCTTGCAGCTTTCTCATTTGTATTCCTTGCGACCATGCCTCTAGTTTGCACTTGGGAAATCATTTCTACAGTAATCCTATCCATCTCTTCTCTAGAAGGTCTTCTCAAATTTAATGGCTCAAAAGAAGAGTTCATGTTACATGTTTTCCTATCAATGTCTTCACTATTAGAAAAAAATTCTTGATGAAAAGGGTCTGATTGTGTCTCTTCACATTTACATCTGCCTCTTCATCAAAATCATAATCATCTTCATATCCTAGATATGAAGAAGCCATGTTGCATCCAACATCATCTTGATCTTCTTCTTGATCTATCTCCTCATTGCCACAATCCTGATTTACAACCATAGAATGTGCAACCACACAATGCTCTGTAGAATGAGGGGACTGGCATGCAACACACCAAGGTATGTCCTTTATGACATTTGTTGAAGCTTTATGTAGAGGGTCAGGGACACCTTTGTCATTGTTTCCTCTTGTAGCAGGGACAATAGGCTTGCCATCCTTCCATTGGGTGTTGTAGGGGTAGTTCTGTAATCTATTCTGCTTATTCAAATTATTGTTGAACTGAGGCCTTTCATTGGTAGGAACACCGATGTTCCTATTTGTAGGTGCCTTCAAATCCTTCAATGCATTAAGCACCTTATCGAATTTATCTTCCTCTTGCCTCCTAGCTCCAACATTCTTATCATTTTCCTTTTTGTATTTCTTGTCCTCAAACAACTTAGGGTCATCTCTCTTTCCACCCAACTTCCCTGAAATTTTCATATTGTTCTCAATATTGATAGCAATATTAAAAGCATCCCTAAGATTTCTTGGTTCTTAGTGCCTCGACAAATATCCCATCTTTTCATCAAATGCATTCAAGTATGTGGTTAGACAGACATTGTCATCTAACCGCATAACTTGGAACAACTTATGCATGCCCTTCTAAAATCTCATGTTGAATTCAGCTGCAGATTCATTTTGATTTTTCCTTATGGTATTGAATTCATTCAACATGAAACTAGCATTAGGCCTATCACCATACTACTCTTTGAAACATCTCTCAAAAGAATCCCAAGTATCAATACATTTGTCAGGAAGTCTCTTAAACCAATCTCTAGCATCCTCCATTAGAGATTGAACAAATAATTTCATGACCACATCCTCATGCTCTACCTCATAATCATTAAGCATATCAACAAATAACCTAAGATGCTCCTCACAACTAATAGCATTATTACTAGAAAACTTAGGTACCTTATCTCTAATATCATTTGGAAAAACATTTGGGTAGCCAGGAATTCCATCAAAACTAATTTGCCTATAGCCTTCTAATTGCATAGGTCTTCTTTGAAAACTTGAACTAGTGTTAACCCTAGGATCAACATTAGCATCTACATTTATTTGTGCATTTGACTTCTACCTAGGATCAACACCTATCCTAGCAGATGAAGAAGGAATTGAACTAGTAGCATTACCAAGTGGAATAGTAGTAGTCATAGATGGCATACCTAGTTCAGTAGTAGATGGACCAAGAGCATTAGCTAATGAAGCCTTCAAGAACTGGATCTTTCTTCTTTTTTCTGCAATGGAAGCTTCAAATTTAGCCCTCTCTAGTTCTCTTGCAAGGTCCTCATCTTCTTTTCTTCTTCTCTCTATTTCTATGTCCTTATTTGAATTGGGTGGTGGGACCCTGGGTATTATCAATGATCTACTTGTTTGATGTCCCACCATCTTCTGCTTTCCTTTCTCACTAACCGCAACAGTAGGCCTAGTGATCTCATTTCCATCTTTTTCTTTAGGCAAAGGAACATAAATTTTCACTTGTCTAACCATAGGTCCCTCCTTATCAAATTCCTGATCTTGTAGTAAGTGCTCTTGCTCACTCCTCAAAGCCTCAAGATCACCAAAAACATCATGCTATAAATTTTTAGGAGCGGAAGCAAGCATCTTGTTTCTCTCCTTCATTTCATTGATCTTTATAAGAAGAGACTGCCTTTCTATCAGAGCATTCACCTTTTAAGCTTCTCTCTCATCTTGTAACCTATTGTGTATGGCATCCTACTCTACCAACTGCAACCTCAATGCATTCAAATCATCAAGATCTACCATAATGTCATCAGAACCTGATGATACATCCATATCAAAAATATTTTGATATGGGAAGTGGACTTGCCTAGGTCTCATGGGTTCTCTTCTGAAATTATCTTCATCAAGATCTAAATCAATCTCCAAACCCATCTCTCTAGCTTGTTCATCTTGACTTGCAGGCAACGGACCCTTGTCCTAAAATACAACCTCTATAGTATCATAAAATCTATCCTTAGAGCGACCACCATCTGATCTAGAAACTCTGTCTTGTGAACCTTCCTCACTTGAGGAAACATATGGTGCTCTACCTCTGATATTTCTTTGTTCTCTGATGGGAGCACTAGTATACTCACCATTCCTTCTAATCCAACTCTTCTTCTCTTGTCTAGGCAATTGCTCTAGAGTGACCTCTAGATTCTTTCTGACAAAGGACCTAGTATTCTTTCTTCTTTCCATCTTTTGTAGTCTATAACACTGGTTCTAACCCTTTTGAGTCACAACCCACAAAGTGGGAAATCCTTAACCGAATATAATAGGAAAACAAGAGTGCATTTAAAAAACTTTATCTTCTAGACTCTCCCCAGTAGAGTCACCATTTTGTTGGGGGTTCCCTTTGATCTTCACTTGCAGATTTATACTTTGATGGATAACTTAAATAACACTTTGACTCTATCACCACTCCAAAGTCTACAAGAAAGAGGGCCAATTAACAAGGATCAAGAGAGATCCTCCTACACTTTGAGCCTCAATGCTCAGGTGGGTGTACCCTTGACTCACTTCTCCAAAGGAGTCTCAAAACAATATAAAACTATACCCCATACTAATTAGTTAAAGATTTTATCATTTGAATATTTGTGTGTGGTTGATGACAATGAAATGCCTCCAGAGGATGGACCAGTGCCTTAACCTAGGGCAAAGACTCATCCAATTACATACATCAACTGAATACTTGAACTCAAACATAACTGAATCTAGGATAAGTGCTTTGCCTATTACTCTTCTCTCTCAGACACAAGGACATCAAATTCTTACTTGGTTGCAAACTCATTGAACCCACCTAAAAGACTTTAATCCTAACTTTGTTAGGAACTTGGAGATGACTTCACAATACTCTTTGTTTACCATATTCCAATACACTTTGTGACATTAACATATATGAGCTTAGAACTAAAACAAGAAGACATACACAAATGCAAGATTGGAACTCAATAACATTCTCATTAATATATTCAAAATCAATACATAATCAGGACAACACAAGGATAGGAAAAGACACAAAATTTAGCTCCTCTATCAGTAAAACACCATTAACAACCAGCTGGGACCAAAGAAATTTTTGGAACCCTTACTCAATGAAAATTTCTACCACTTATACTCCCTAGTCATCTTGGAATTCTCAAAGAGAATGCAACAAGCTATGGATGACTTAGGGTTAGGGTTTCAACCACCTAACCGACTGGAAACTATCATAAAGTTATTACAGGGGTGGAAACCCAGGCAACCAGGAGAAAGAAAATCCTGGAATGATCCTCAATCATGACAAATTCTCTAAGAAGGTACTGAGAACCACAAAAATGCTCAAAATGTCAACCCTGCAATAGGCCTCGAGCACAAAATCACACAGTAAAAACCCGTGCAAATGAACATGATAGACCCTAGACCACTCTGCAACAACAAGTGCCACCAAACAAATCAAATCCGATCTTGAAATCATTCAATTTTAGTCCTTCTGGTCGTAGGAAACCCTCTGCAAATTCAAATTTGAAATCAAACGGCTACTTTATGGTGCTTGCAACAAATCGGTGGTCAATATTTAAAACTCAATCAAATTTAAGTCGTGGTTGTTAGATCTTCATGTTTCGTAGGCTTTATGAATTAACCTTTATAGGAATCCTGGTTTACATTTAAAGACCACACCATAACATTCTGCGAATGAGTGAATACAAAGAAACTTTATCGAGTCGCTAACCTTATTTGTTAGGACCGCCAAACCTTTAACCTCCACTTGGGCCTGCCATATGCCACTTGTTACTATATCATTTGCTACTCATGTTTGATCACCACTGACATAGGATCCACCTGCTTGAGCCTTAAAATCAGATGACGGGTGCATGACCTTGTCCTCATCACATATCTCTTTGACAATGGTCCCACTCTACATACGAATATGACCCACCTCGGATCCCTCTAACAAATCCTTGTCATCATCCACATTGGCCAATTAGGAAATGTTGACATGACACACCTGGCATGTGGACCCACTAAGAACATTAAGCCGCCTAGAAGATCGGATGGCTGGGGCAAGATCTGAAGGGCTTTGAAGATTCTACGTGCTCTTATGCCAACCATTGATCTTGAATCTCCTGATTGAGATACCAGACCCACCTAACAACACATCCAGCTCACACAATGTGGACCAATCATAGTACAACAAATCATCATATTTGGCAGATGGACCCGCCAAAAGAAAAGGTTACGTCACACAAAAGAATCAATGGTTGTCTCAAAATCTCATACGTCTAACACACCTCATAAGAATTTACACCCACCATTGATTCACTGCAAGTGTTAGGACCCTCTGACAAGTTGGAAATTTAGGTCCCACTGACAACTACTAATGTGTTAAAATATGGACCAATAAGATGTCACCATTTGTGCATACGTATCAATGGATCCACCTGTTTGAGAAGCTCTGTCATAAAGGAGAATCAATGAATGTCTTAAGTTTGCAAGCCTTTGACACATCTCATGAGAATATATGCCCACCGTCGGATGGAGATGGTGTCAGAGCTGGCCTAGGGAAAATAAAGGCTGCCGAAACATAGGAAAAATTAAAGCTCAGGACTTAGGAAAATATTAAAGGGGACCCCGCCAACACAAAAACCTAACCATGTGACATGAAAAGAAGACTTTTAAAAGGCACATGTGGATATAAGGTTTTAAGTCACCCCAAAAAGTAACATGAAATTAGAATAGGGCCAGGGTATAACAAAGGGTATTTTTATGCAACGGCTAGATTTTCAAAAATTTGAACCAGGGCTAAAGGCAGAGACCTAAAAATAGCTGCAGAGACCAGGGGAAAAGGGCTAGAGCCATGAAATTTTTTGCACGTGCTAATATTTCCAACCCTTCTATAACATTGTAATCATATAAAGAAATATTAAGGAACATACCTCCACCACTCTTTTGTCCGTTGGACTAACTTAGCATAGTAACTTGGACATTTTCAAATGATAGTTTGTCATCATCTAATGAGATAGGACAACTAGCATCCTCCTCACTAGTAGCACCCTATACATCAACACTTTCAAATCCCTTCAATTGACCAACATATTTATGTTATTATTTTTTATTTTCACTATAAATAGTTACTGGAGTGGAGGAGCACTCTAAATGAATTCTTCCTAGATTCTCAACTCTGTAGTATACTAGTGGAGGAGGCCTCTATTGACATTTTCCATTTCCTTTTACCCTTACCATATCCTTTATTAGAAGAAATATTTTATTCTTCCACAACCTTAACCCTTGAAACATCAATATCCATTATAAATTTGATCGATCTTTCAATGATGCTCATGAAATCATCCTCATTAACCTCATAGAAAAAAAAATATAGCCAAACAATTCTAGGAAAAACCTCTTCTATATATTATAAATCCTTATCAAAATAGAAGACAACATCATCCTTAGGAAAGTAAATAACCTTAGGAGGAATCTTATTCCTAAAACACAAGCTCTCATTTAATTCATCAAAGAATATTCTACAATTAAAAATACTATCATCTAGACTTTCCTAGTACATCTTAATTTGTGACCGAATAGCTATATCATTTCTTCAATCTACATTTCATAACTTCGGCATAGATTTCAAAAAGTATAAAATTAGATAGATAATTAAGGATCCATATCAAAATATATAATTTTCATCCCTCATTACCTTCAATTTTTCAAACCATTATCTCCATAGTTTCTCACAAATACCATAATCAACATTCTCCTTAAGCATTCTGTAAGAAACATGAACTCCAATAGCTATACATGAACCATTTTAATTTCAATAACTAATTTTTTATTATTCCCATTATAGTGTATATGACCCCCAAATCCATTATAGTTTTGGGTATGTGCAAGATCATGGTATGCCAAACTAGGCCCTTAAGTGGTAATGAAAATTCAGAAAATCAGGTTTAGGCAAGTTGACAAAAAAATTTGAACAAGTTATAAATATTATATCAAAAATATGTAGGAAGAGAATCTATAGAAAATTGAATTTAGTTTCTAAGATACTAGGCCTTTTTAGAAAAGAAATATTCTATATGTTGAAAATTTCAAATTTCAATGTAGTAGTACAAAAATTTCAGGAAAAAAATAAGAAGTAGGTGTATGTCTGACCACCTTAAACACAATCAAATGATTAATTTTTTTTACAAGATTCTAGATATAAGTAGTAGACTCATGTCCGAATGTGACACATATTTTTAAAAAAAAAAATTCCTAGTAAATAATTAATTATGATTTTTCTTCTACAACTTTTCTAGGATACAAAAACTCTCATGTCTGACCACGTTAACTTAGTCTAAACTTTATCAAATTGATTTTTTTAAAAAATTTTCCTTGTAGTAGGAAAAGCATAGAATGTGACACATGTTTTGGATTTCAAAAATGTTATACAGTTTGAAAGTTATAGCTATTTTTCAATAAGTTTATCAATCAGGACTAGAAATATTAAAAGTAGGTGTATGTCTGACCACATTTAACAAAACCAAATGATAATAGTTTTTTATAAGATTATAGATAAAATTAGTAGACTCATGTCTAGATGTGATGTATATTTTTTTATATTTTTTTCTAAGTAAATAATCAATTATGATTTTTCTACTATAAATCTTCCTGAATATAAAAACTCTTATGTCTGACCACCTTATCTTAGTCTAAAATTTATCAAATTGAAAGAACTATTTATTATTATTATTATATTAGGTGAAGCATAGAATGTGATATATATTCCAGATTTCAAAAATGTTATATTGTTTGAAAGTTATAGTTATTTTTCAAAGAGTTTATCAATCGGGACTTCTTTTTCACATCGCCACTTTTTGGCATACCATGTTCTTGCACATACCCTTTCAATTCTTGGGGCCCTACCATAAGATACAATATTATTCAATTTATTTACCTCTACATTAGTAACTCATTTTAGCACCGTAGTATTACTAGTAGTGCAAAGTCCTGCCATATGCCTTACCACATCTTTTATAATTTGGTAAGGCTTATCTAACAAGATATATTATCCATGTAGTCTACTTAGTCCAATCTCTATAACTCAGTCATCTTCAATCATAAAAAAAATTACTCCACGTGTCCAAATCTGTGTGGCCTAACCTGACATAAACATTTTTAAATTGCAAATCATCAACTAAATGATCTTCTTTGAATTTATTTAGTTTCCATATTCATACTCTTCTAAATTAATATGAATATAATAGAAAACATCTTCATTTTAAATAACCATTTCATCAATATTAGAAAAAGCACTAACTTAATCCTTACTAGACAAAACAAATAAATTCTTGTTATGAACAAGTCTTGGTACATCACTTACATTTACCAAATTTCCCATTTCCATCTTGCAATCCCTTTTGTACTCCTTTTCTATAGACTTTTTCTCTTGAAGTATCCAAATCACAATTGAGTAAATGATCATAAATGACCAAATTATATTCTTTTTGACTACACCAAAAAGATGACACATTTTTTATCGAATATAATAGCCAACTTTTCAGACCACAAGATAAAAATTATTTCCTCTAGAAAATCCTTCAAGACTTGCTTTTATGTTGAGGAGAAACCTAGTGTCCATCTTAGATGGGGGAAATAAACTTGCATGAAAATACCCACTCAAACCTTATAGCCTAAGTCATTTATTAGAAGAAGGAACAACATCCAGAATGGATTTTTGACCACCGTTAGAAGCACCTATTTTTCCTTCACTGAATACTTCTTTTTTCTTTCTTCTTATTTTTCCACGACCACTATAAAATCATCCTTTCATCCCATATTTTTCCAAAATTATGTAATATGTCATTTCTTGTTATAGTTATAGAAAAATGGACCATTCTTCTTTATTTTATGAGCTCTATTCTTTCTAGCATTGTTATATATTCTGCATTCAACCATTTTGTGACCATATCTATTATAACCATAGCAATATCCATTGAATTTCTTAGCAATTCTATTTATATTGATTTAAATTTTTCATTGAAAGGCCTTATGTCCAAACATATTGCAATGATGAAATCTTCCATTAAAAATATGACCCCTTTTCTGACTTCTACATTAATTAGCTTTGAGTCCCTTTTTATTGTAGGTATAAAAACTCCCTTAAAAGATCAAACCTGAAAGTAGTAGGAGAAGGTGTCTAATCCATCATGTTTTTTTTGTCTATATCCATGCATCTATTCTCCAAAACACTTTTTTTTTCTTCCATTGATATTTTTTATTTATTATTTCCTTCTTTAGAGTTCTTCAACATTGCAGATTCCACATTGTTCCTCTCACCTTTTAATTTCCTGAGTTTCATAACTTCAATTTATAGAATTGTAAATTCCCTATTCTTCTCATCAAGCTCTATGTTAACTACTTTATACTCACTTTTTTATTTTAACACTTCTTTAATATTTCCCTTGGCTTGTTTTAGTTCAATTTTTGGTATATGCACCAAGATGGTGTGCAAAAAAGTGTCCACCCACCCCCAAAAAAACTACTAACATGATTGGCTTACTTTAAATTCAAATAACATGATTTTTCTTAGGTTTGGTAAATAACTAAGCTAAGGAAAAGTCTAGTTAATAGTCTTGGATAACAAGGTTGAGGCTTGGAAGCTTCATTTGCCTCCATTTCCCTCCTATTTCACATGTTTTATTCTTCAAAATAGGTTTCTCAACTTCATCATTGTCATTTTTACACATCTTCACCTGGGTATCTATAAAATTATTACCATAATTGCACATATTTTTTGAGATTTCTAACCTTATAAATTTTTCTACATTTGGACAACATTAGAATAGAAAAGTTTAATTTTCTTTACTAGAGTGTCCATAGTTCTGAGAGACATATGTCTACCATTTTCTTAATAACTTTTGATAGACTTACTCAAGTTTATATACATACATACATACATACATACATACATACATACATACATACATACATACATACATACATACATACATACATACATACATACATACATACATATATATATATATATATATATATATATATATATATATATATATATATATATATATATATATATATATATATATATATATATATATATATATATATATATATTATTGTTCTATACTTTATTATATACACTTTTTTAGAAAAAAAATTCATTTCTTATTATTTTGATGCAAGTTATGTCCAGCACACAAACAAACACCTAATTTTTAGGATGCACCAAATTCTAAAAATTATTAAAAAATTATGAAAAAATACACTACTTCTAGCTCCCACTCTTACCTATCATCCTACATCATGGTTTTTCAAAATACTAAATTTGACTATGTCTCTTTTGATGAGAACACTAGGCACCATGTTATGTTTTTCTGAAACAATTGAAAGAATAATTTTTATGTACAATGGATTTGACCCTCTTAATATTATTTATTTTTAAAAAAAAATTAGTAGTTTAAAAACTAGATTCAGAGTACTACAATTCATGTTCTTTTCACATCTTATAATTTTGATTGCATGAATCACAAATTTCTCTTTGAAGTTCGGTTTTATCTTATTTCAAAAATAAAGTGGCCACTTATACCCCCATTTTTTTACACCATCCTGGTGCACTTAATCTTATTGTAGTTCAAAATTTCATCAAGATCTTGTATTTTCTTGTTTGTATCATCTAGTAGTGTTCTTTGATATGGTTCTATTAAATCATCCAAAGAAGTCTTCATTTCATGATCCATATTGACATCTTCATCCAAATCACTTTGTTCAATTAGATCCTCTTCAAACATGGTGTTCAAGTCTTTGGATCAACGTCAAGTGGTAAAGATTCTTCAAGAGGAAGCTTTCTGTAATACCAATTTTTGAGCACGGTGAATCCACATAAACCAAAACAAAACTTGAGTAAACAACTAAATCCAATATTCACAACATGAAACATTAAGAAAGTAGTGAATATAACTAAAAAATACATGAACACCAATATTTTATATGTGAAAAACCCAAATTGGTAAAAAGTATGGTGAGCACTTTCCTATAAAGATAACTCATTGATGTATGGTTCTGATTACATAAGATAGTAGGATCTCACTTCTCTAAACTGGTAACAAAAGGCTCATTTCCAATACAATAATTGATACTTATATATAATTTCACTGCACCACACTTGTAATCAAAGCCTCATTGTCAAAGTAGCAAGATATAATAAATAACAAATACACCCAAGACTCATTGTCCTAGGGACAAGGTACATATAACTCTTCAAAGTAGATAAAAAGAAATTCTCTTGATAATGCAACTCATCTTCACAACACTCTCAACCTTATCAAAATACTATTACTTCCTTTTCTTATCTATCATTATCACAAAGTAGCAACCTCAAAAATTGAACTCTTCTCTTCTGAAACTATTCATATATATCTTCACTTTATTTCTCTTCATATTCTTCCAAACTATTCAACTTTGCTAAAGCACACACCATTCTTATATAAAATATATACCATTGGGGATTACAACAAAGTTGGTCATGCATTTTCTTCTGTATCATTATTACAAAATAGAAACCTCAAAAAATAATCTCTAAGTTATTCTAAAACTCTCCATCTATATCTTCACTTTCTTTCTCTTCACATTCTTTCAAACTATTATAATTTTCTAAAGAACACATTGTGCTTATATACAAGATAGATCATTATGGAATACAAAAAGGTCGACCATGCAAAATCATATTACAATTAAGCTAAAAGTCAGCCATGTGGTAACATAAATAAATTTAGTGTCTCATGTGAAAATAATTTGAACCAGAACATAAATAATACTTAACATGGACCCAATTTCGTAAGAGATAAATATTAAATACATATTTCACACATAGCATGAACCCATCTAGTTAAGAGATAGACATTGAATACAATACTCAAAAAATATGAATGATCCACACTAGGAGAGAGAGGGACCATCAACATGCTACGCATGGCCTAATGTTGGATCCATAATTACTAGAACAAATTACATAGCCATATCAAATGTGTAGAAAGAAACTGACCAAAGGACCACTAACTTGACAATAGTATCCAAACCTTCACACATCATGGTGAGATGCACATGCCATTTCTGAAACAATATTACTTTCTAGGTGTCCACACTCCACATTAGAATCCATCATAAGACTTTTTTGGACCAGACCAAGAATTGATTTTAACTACAACACTAAATGACATTTTTTTTTCTAGAAAATGAAGAACGACTTTTGAAACACCAAAATACACCACAACCAAGACCAAAAATTTAATACAATTCAAATCACATCTATATATCTTCAACCATGAATTTGAGAGAAAAAAACCTTCTATAAAGAACAATTGTAAGCACAATTATAGCACTATCATCTTCAACTATAAATATGTTATTTGTAACTGTATATTTTTTTCATTAAATCACATAATTTGGAGCATAATTATTTGTACACATGATAATATAACACCAAAGCACTAATAAACACCATCTCCTCATTATCATATATATGTCATCTAACATGTCTTGAACAAAAACCTGTGGACCACAATGTTAGAGAAAATGCTTCCAACACCTTTGAGCCACAATGTTTGAAATCAATGACAACCAAATAATAAACTAATAAATATATATATTCAGCACATTGTATAAATACTTAATATTTATCATATATCAATTTCAAGTTTTCACTATTTTCATAGCTAATTCTTGCAATCTAAAAATATGGTCTAGGTGTCTAGAGGTAGAAATAAAAGATGAAAGTTTGTCAAAACTTTGAAAATGTATAAAGGTGGAGAAAATGGAAAAATATGGAGATATATGAAAGGATGGGACTTAAATATAATGGGATAAAGGATTGAGATCTATAGGACTATTAAAATATTACATAAAGAAGAAATTTAAATTAAAAATAGAAAAAGTAAAGACATAATTCACTTTACAAAACTTATATATGGGTTGGATTTTAGTATAAGAGTTAGTGTATTTATGATTAGATTAATATATAGGGGGAGTGAACCCTTACATAAAGTTGAAAGGAAGGAAAGATAGGGACTCACAAGAAGTGAGACCACCCACAAAAAGACTTGATAATTAATGAGCACACAAATATAGTAGCAAGGAAGACAAACACAAAGAATATAGGTGGAAATACAACAAAAAAAATTGAGGGGAAGGGTTCTTAACCTACTTTTAGTCTTAGTTGTGCCCCTCAAGAATATTCAGGGTGCATTTTTTTTCTAATTCTCCTAATAAGGGTCCACGAAAACAAGAATCTTGGATGGTGAAGTATTCATCCTCTCCTTTTTCTTTCCTTTTTCACTCTTGGTTTCAACTTCCTCTTAGAGAATTTGAAGAGAGCCAAAGGTTTTTCCCATCATGTGCTTTCTTAAATCCACAAAATCTTTTAGCTTCCTCTTAAGGTCTTTCTAGTTATTTTTTATTCGTGTTATGGAAAATATAATTTCTTTCTTTTCCTCCTTAGAGGGTACTGAATCATAGATCTCTCTAACAGAATCCTCAATGATATCTCACTTATCAATCATAATAGATAGATCATGTACCACATCACAAATTATCTAATCATGGACATCTTCCAACTACTCTCCTACACTAGCATCAGATTTATCCAAGGCCTCAAGCCTATTAATCTTCATCTTAACATTAGGAATCTAGGATAAGAGCCATTTAATGATTTTATTTTTCCTATTATAAAGCACATAGAGACTATCTACTTTGTCCACAATGAGCACATAATTACAAATTTCAATCTCTTTTGGATAATGATGACAAGAATAGGCAAGAGATGAAGTAGAGGGAGAAGGTGGATCTAATTTTGGATTGTTATTTTGGGGGGCATATTGTACCATGACCATGTTGACTTAATCATCCATGAGGATAAGGAACCCTCAAAAAACTCAATGATATCCTTAGGAGGAACCCTATGTTTGGTAAAATCTATCTTTTCAATAATCATTAGGGCTTAACCTTGGTCATGGAAATAAGGTGGGCATGAAGCCTAGAGGAAGAGGCACCTTTAGAATCTTTTAGACTAGAGAGTTCAACATAGTGATTTGGATTCTCTTAAGAGTTGGGATTAGGGATCAAGCCAAGAGAAAGGGATAAATGAAAATTTTATAATATAATGATGAGGCCGTTATATAGGGGAACCCCTCCATTCACCTTAGTGATAACTATGAAAGTGAAATGGATGAATGGGAAGCCCTCCCTTCACCTTAGCAATAGCTATGGACTAGGAAAGGGGTAAAAATTTATAAAACATAAAGTTTACCTTAATCCCATGGTAGAAATGATTCAACATAGGAAAGAGATGAGAATGGAGATACTTATATCTACCTCCAAGCATGGTGTATTTTATGAGGAAAAGTGTGACATCATTCCATTTCTTAGCAAAGTCTTGTCTCTTGAACCCATTTTAAGTTAAAAAAATATTTTCTCTAGGACCAAGAAATTTTTGAAATCAATCTTGTAATGACCCTTAGAATTTATCAGCATTTTGTTTAACTTCTATGACTAGTCCAATAACCACAACAATGGTACCCATGGAGATAGTCAAGGAGACTATACCAATAGAAATTGAGCCCTTGTCCCAATATTTAGTAAAAAATTTAGACAAAACTAGATGGAACCCTTCATTCACTAAACATCATTGGCAACATTTCCTTTAACCAAAATCGCATGAAGAACAAGGTCCTTGATAAAATTGTTCATATTTCCATAGCACAGGTGGCCACATTTCCTTTAACCAAGATTATCAAAAGAAGAGGTAGTGTAGCTTAATTAAGACTAGTAATCCATTAAAATGTTGTAACCGTACAAAATTAGTAAAAAGTGATTAGAAATTTCCTAAAACAAGAATTTTTTAAATTATATGCAACCTATAGCATTTGATATAGAATGTATAGGTTGACAAGGAATAATATATAAGTAATTTGACCAAGGTATGTTCATTATAGATTTCTTATATTTTTATATATAATGGTAAAAATAAATTCAAATGCACAAGGGTCATAGGAGTCCAGAAAATATTGCATTATAAGATTAATTTCCAGTATTGGATTCAATTGGGGAGATATCTCTTCAAGGAACAATGAGAATTCAAATATTCCAGAGGAGATTTCCAAAGGTGAAACAAAAAGGAAGGGGTCAATAAAATTGCATCCCATGATGAATACCTCAAGTTACAATTATAGAAGAATAAGCCACACTAAAATGCACTATGTAAAAGAAAAAACATTATTACATATGAGAACCAATATTTATAAATTTGGTTACATAATAACAATTCTGTAAATGTCAGAAATCTTATTTAACTCTTTAGATGCTATACTGTAGCCACACATGTTTGTAACTTCATAGTGCCTAGTATATAATGGTTCTAACTTCTTAAGTTTTCCTCTATCATTCTAGATCCCAAAACCATTGTTTCACTTCCTAAAAAAATATTTTAGGATGAAGCAAAGAGTCTGCATCATAGTAGTCAATTTTATCATGCAAAACATATAAAGATTTAATTCTAACTTTATAAGCATGAGTTTTGTCTTCCACACTTCAACCTCCACATATACCTCAAAATGTTTCATATAGATTTAAATAAACAAGTAAATAAATAATATGATAATATTGAAATACAATTTATTGTCCTCGCCCCGAATATTTATAGTAGACAATGAAATATTAGTTGCCTCAAATACCTCTATATATGTATTTTGAGAACTAATGCAAAGAGTGAATGGTGGAAGGAACAATACATAATCCAATGTCGCACTAAAAGTTACTATATATTTCTATGGATATTTAATTTCACTTAATATAATTAATTTTAAAAATATTTTTATATGGTGAAGCATTTGGCCTTCCTAGGAGGTCACCCATCCTCATAATACTCTAATTCAAGTGTATTTAACTGTAAAATTTCCTCCAAGGTTAAAGCCACTTAGCATGCTACACCATTTGCAAAAATTTCATCTAGTGTTGTACTATATCAAACATTTTTTATAGGGTTGCTTTTATCTCATCAACTGATAGGTAGGAGATATTTTCCATAGCAACTTTAATTATGAAATTTCTATAAGGATTTAACTCTTTAGCTTTAGAGTAAAACACATTGACCCATGTTTCATGAGTAGTTGTTGTCAAGAACATATTTTTCATCAGAATGAATGTTACACATAGTACTGATTGCATCTATGTAACACTCATAAAAACAAAGCTTTGGACCTTTCTAGGAGGTCACCCATTATATTACTCCTCTAATTTAAACATGCTTAACTATAGAGTGTCCTCCAAAATTGAACCCACTTAACTTACTACCCAACTTACATAATAGTCAATAAATGTTATGCCTTATAAATCATTCACTAGAAAGCTCCTTTAACTAGCCAATAAATAAGAACCAAATAAAGTAACCTATTAAAATTGAAGATTGGCCATACACATATCCAATCAAACTTAAAGCTCTCAACTTCAACTTAACTACTATATTAGAACTAACAATGATTGATTAGGGAGTTGTCATCCCTTTATTATATCCCTTCTCCTGTTGCCTAATGTCTTCCACCATGTAGGGGATGAAGGCACACCATCGCATGTCTTGTGTTCCCTTATGTGATGTTGGGTGACTAGCCCATGTGAGCTATCGATCTTGAAGCTTCACATCGATGGGCTAATAGGTAACAAAGTCATCATCAAGCATTCGTTTAGTGTTTCAAAAAAAAATGTTGTGTTTTTGTCCAATAATTTTGGGCATTACATTTGTTGGTGTTCTTTTTCCCCAAAGGTCAGCTTGGCATCAGGATTGATAGGGCTAGTGTCACATTCACTCAACACTCTAAATCTGATAGGAAAAAGGGCCAACTGACAAGGATCAAAGAGAGATCCTTCTACACTTTGAGCTCCACATCACTCAGGTGGGTATACCTCATCTACACACTCATACAATTTGTGTCACACTACAGGCCTGCAGGTAACTGACTATGGAATGATTTTCAAACTCTTCTAAGTATCCTATACCTCAATGAAGCCAATATCTCATGCAATAGCCCAACTTGCATGGAGTGAGTATGAAAACTAGAGACCTACACTAACAACTTGAAAGGGAAAGGGTGGGATTGGATGGAAATGATTTGAAAATGAGTTTTGAAGGGACCCCTGAGATACCCTAAGTCTCTGATAGACCAGTGCCTTATCTAATGGGTAGCAGAGTCAAATACTTCACTATAATAGAGCTATGAAACAAGAAGACAACACACTCATCCTGACTAGATCATACATTACCAAACCACCTATGCACCCAGATATGCTATCACTTATCCAAAGGAAGACCTAGGAACAAGTAATACATTAACCAGCATCCACCAGAAGACAAGCATGATGCATCTTTGATACCCCAGCCCATACATATTTGAACACCAGTCCTAGACTCAGTTGCTTCTGTGAAAAACAACTCTACTGCAGACACTCACTAGAAATGCAAGTAGAAAGACTATAACACCCTTGATGCTACAATTAATAAGTCTAAAACCCAAATGGAGACAATATGAGAGCAGAACAAATATATTGAAATCTTATACATAAGACATCTATTACAATATGGATTATATTCTCAGAATCAGCAAGGAGAGAAGAACACTCTATATGCAGAGAGAAGGAGAAATCTACATGAAAAAGACCCTTCACTGGAACCGATTCTCCTAAAAAAATTGCAGAAGAAGGAACCCTTACAAAAACAAACAACCTACCATAAATACCACTAGCTACCTTGGAATTCTCAGAGAGAATGCAACAAGCTACAGATAGCTAGGTTCAGGGCTTCAACTACCCAATGAACAAAAATAATACATCAAAATTTATTATAGGGGCAGGAAACCAAGCAATCTTAGAGAAATAGATCAAAGATGACCTCTAATCATGATAATTCTCAGAACAGAGCATAGAAGATCATAGATCTATCAAGAGAGAAAATCAAATCAACCACCCTAAAATCACACCTTGAGCCATGAAAAACTATCCTCCTCCACATGGCACAAATCCCTGCAATCACTCAAAGCACCCTGAACCACACTGGAACAGCGGAGAAGTTCAAATTCACCAACTCTAGCCCTTTCTGTCATCAATTCCACTCCTTACTGGTCGCTGGAAACATTGAAAAATTGAAATCTGTAGGCAACGGCTATATTCATGGTGCTAGAAGTGAATCGGGGGTCATCATTCAAAATCAGATTAACATTAAGTCACGGCTGTTGATCTTATAACTCTCGCGGGCTTTAAGATCTTCACTTCTCCCTTAGACAGCATTGACGACTATCGCTAGACCACCAAGTTAACTTCCTCGCACCTTACCCTGGTGGTGATACGATGGCCACAAGATCTATCAGCCCTTTAATCACTTTATAAACCCAGTGGCCCCACTTAATAACTCCGCAACCGCGATACCATTAGTGGTCGCATGATCGCATAGCCTAGAAACTGGGCTATTCGAACATGCGACAAGCCTCCATGACAAAAGACAACGGGCCCACTAACAAGCCACATCACCACCTCAGACCAACTAGAAGACCCCACCTAGGCCCACCTGATGCCACATGTCATCACACCATTTTCTGATCCATGCCTGGTCATACTAACACAGGACCCACCTTTAACTCCGCAACAGCGCAACCTAGCAAAATGGAATAAAATCCAACGGATGGCGCATGATCGCAAAGGCTTGGAATATTCCTTGCGATCATACGCTAACTGTTAGATTAAAGCTTTCAACACAGGCCCCCTGACATAAGCCAAGTCATCACCACATGGATGAATGAAAACCCTCCAACTCAGATCACCAAAACCCCCACCGCAACCATCACCACAGTGCCACAGACACGTGTCAATCAGTCACATGATCGCATAGCCAAAAATTGGGCTATGTGACCATGTGATAGCCAATCACAAGCTGCCACACATCTACCTCTGGGACCACTACCAAAGAAGCCCTACCCTTTTTAAAGGATCAGACGGTTGTCGCGAAAGTGCAAGAAATAAACCTCATGCATCTTCACCATGCGAACTTGCGGCAACCATCGATCCTGTCCAAACTTTAACTGTGCAAGAAGCATGAGAAGAGACAAACCACCAAGAATTTAGTGACTACATGACTATGGAAAACTTAACCGCTAGCCAAGTCACCAGATGCTAGGGACTTAACCGTCAGGATTCAGCGACAAGGAGAAAACCACAAGTCACCAGGTCGCCAGAAAAGACTAACTGCTAGGCAGCCAAACACAATGAAGAGTTGGGACCATGTGGACAGGTGGCAGGTAGTCGCATGATCACATGTCAGAAAAGTTTGACATGCGCCCATGCAACAGCCAATTAGGAAAAGCTTTTGAAAGCCCGGGCCCACCTGTCATCGCACTTGCGCAATTAAGGAAAGTCGGCAAACAGGGCACTAGGAGGTCGAAAACACACAAAGTTTTCACAATAGCAAAGGATCAAAAACACACAAGGTTTTCAATATTGACACAAAGGAAAACAAGGATGAAAGAACACTAAGGACTTTATGTAAGCCAAAAAGGTCGAAAACATCATGAATTTTTGAAAACACTATGGGTTTTCGACACTTTGGCAGATTTTTAAAATTTTGTTTCCTGCAGACCTTGGAACTTTAATCTCTCTGTATTTTGCATATTAGCAGACGTGACCTGGGCTGAAGCAAGGTGACATAGTGAAGAACACAGGGCCAAGAGAATTATCATGAAACTTGCAAGGAAGAGGCCATTTTCATAAGAATTTTGCAATGATAGAAAAATGGCCTAACAACATTATGGTATCAGAGCACAGTTTTGACTCTAGGAACCTTTTAACCCATTATGTTTGCCAAACTTATTATTGTTATGTCCTTAGTGTAGGATGCCTACAATCAGGCGTAGCACTTTGCGACATGGGCAGAGACCCAGAGGTGGTCATGTGGCAATAGAGGGAGATGAGTGAGTAGTCGAGGGAGTAGGTGATGAGCAGGGACCCCCTCCTCCACCGCCACCTAATCCCAATCAAGATATCCTTAATGCATTATAGATTCTAGCCTATATTATTATGGATAGATTGCCTCCAAGAAGCTAGTAGGATGAGATTCGAGAGCGGAGTAGGAGTCCCCCTCCTAGATGAGTAGCAGAGCAGGTAGTTCATGAGGGTGAGTTGGTGCACATACCAGAGCCACCACCAGGAGTATTGCCAAGACTACCTCATGACATAGAGGACCTGATCAGAGACCTTATTAGACTATAGTCACCACCCTTTTCAGGATCCACAGATGGGATAGAGGCAAAGGCTTGGCTTTTAAGCCTCAAGCATTGCTTTGGGTTACGTTCTTATGAGAGTAACCTTAAGGCACGTTTTGCTATACACATGCTGAGAGGGAACACTTCTACTTGGTGGAAGCAAGAGGAGGTTAAGAGTCATCTTACCATGGACACCCTCACGTGGGAGATCTTCTTGGAGAGATTTTGAGCCTGATATATCTCAGAACATTTTAGACAATGTTGCATCGATGAGTTACATGACTTACAATAGAAAGACCTGTCAGTAGCCTAGTACAAGAATAAGTTTCTCAAACTCCTTCCTTACGTAGACTACATGAAGGATGAGAAACTCCAGGTCAACCACTTTATCAAGGGGTTGAACTATTCCATAGCTGATAGAGTGTGGATGATACCCTCAAGGGATTTATGTCATACAATTGAGGGGGCCATGATCACTGAGGAGATCCATAACAGGTCTCACAATGCCTGGGACCAATCACAGAACCGGAATGCCACATCTCAGTCTTCTAGTTTCCAGAAGTCTCATTGGAAGGGAAACCAGAAGAACTCATCAGGATCATCTAGGGCACCTTAGCAGCAGTAGCCACATCAGTCTCAGCAAAACCAAAAGCATAAATCTTCTCAGGGACCGCAGGGCTCTACGCCCAAGCAGTGGCACTCACAGGGATCTTAACAAGATTAGAGGGGACAGTCTCAGGCATCCAAAGGTGGATTTAGTGAGTCTAGTGCTATAGGAGGACAACAATAGTCTAGGCCTTCGGGGATACTGCTATAGGCTAGAGGACCATACTACACATGTGGTGCCATGGGGCACATAGCTAGGGATTTTCCTACAGGTCATCCAGCTGGTAGTCAGAGAGTGGCAGCTTTTGAGCCTACCATAGGAGACATGAGAAAAGCTCACATAGTATTTTTACCAGTTGATAACCACCAGGATGAGCACCAGGCCATAGTCATTGAGGCTCCAATCATGATCGGAGGTAGTAGTGTTTCTATCCTTTTTGATTCTGGAGCTACCAACTCTTTTATTTCACCTTTTATAGTGGAGTGATGTGAGCTAGTAGCAGCTAAGCAGGATGTTAGTTAGGACGTTGAGTTAGCCTCAGGAGCTAGGGTATTCATTAGTTTCATGGTGAGAGGTTTCCAATTGCAAATTAGGGACTTTACCACCTCAGTTGACCTTCATGTCACACCACTTGGATCCTATGATGTCATTCTCGGCATGGATTGGCTCTATTCCCATAGAGCCAAGATGGATTGTAGGTAGAAGAAAGTGGAGAGTTTAGATGATGATGGGGTTACCTCAATTATTGTAGGAGTTCAGAGACCAGTATCCCTTCATATGATTTCTGCTATGCAGCTCAAGCGGTGCATGCAGAAGGGATGTCAGTTATATGCTATCACTATTAGTGACATAGAGGAGGAGGTAGAGAAGGAGAATTCTCTTGATGACCACCCTATTCTATAGGAGTTTGTTGATGTATTTCCCTCACATTTATTAGATATTCCATCACCTAGAGTAGTGGATTTTCATATAGATCTCATGCCAGGAGTAGAGCCTATTTCTAGAGCACCCTATAGGATGACTACACACGAGCTCATCAAGCTCAAGATTCAGTTAGAGGAGCTCTTGCAAAAAGGGCACATTCATCCTAGTGTATCTCCATGGGGTGAACCTATCATCTTCGTTAAGAAGAAGGACAGATCTCTTAGGTTGTGCATGGATTACTGATAGTTGAACAAGGTGACCATCAAGAATTAGTATCCCCTTCCTTAGATTGATGACTTATTTGATCAGTTTCAGGGAGCCCGAGTGTTCTCGAAGATAGACTTGAAGTTGGGATATCATCAGCTGAGGATCATGGATAGTGACATCCACAAGACTTCTTTCCGCACATGATATGGACACTATGAGTTCACTGTGGTACCTTTTGGACTCATGAATGCTCCAGCTATATTCATGAGTCTCATGAATGGAGTATTTCATTCATTTCTTGATAGATTTGTGGTGATATTTTTGGATGACATATTGATATACTCCCAAGATGAGCACGAGCATGAGGAGCATTTGAGGTAGGTTTTATAGTGTTTGAGAGATAATCAGTTGTACGACAGCTTGTCAAAGTGTGCATTCTTCAGGACAGAGGTTCACTATTTAGGCCATGTGATATTAGGAGATGGGATCTCAGTTGACCCTTCTAAGATTAGGGTGATTATGGATTGGTTGACACCTACTAGTGTGACAAAGGTCAGGAGCTTCATGGGCATTGTAGGCTATTATAGATGATTTTTTGAGGGATTCTCTAGAGTGGCCCATCCCATCACTTCCCTTCAGAGGAAAGGGAAGAAGTTTGAGTGGACAAAGAGGTGTGATAGAGCTTTTCAGGAGCTCAACAAGCACTTACTAGTGTACCTTTACTTGTGGTACCTGATCCTTCAAAAAAATTTGTGGCATGCACAGATGCATCTTTAGATGGGATTGGGGTAGTACTGATGTAGGATGGTTGGGCTATTGCCTATGAGACCAAGAAGCTCAAGACTCATGAGCTTAACTATCCTACCCATGACCTTGAGCTAGCAATAGTGGTGCATGCTTTGATGAGATGATGAAATTTCTTATTGGGCCATAGATTTGAGCTTCACTCAGATCATTAGAGTCTTTAGTATATATTCACTCAGCCGAATCTCAATGCTAGACAATGGAGATGGATGGAGTTCCTATGCGAGTATGATTTTGACGTTCACTACATCAAGGGTAAGGAGAATATTGTTGCAGATGCCTTGATTAGGAGACATCATGAGCTCTAAGTTATGACTACTAGCACAGATTTGAGAGGGCGCATACTGCAACACTTACAGGAGGATGCCTTTTATTTAGAGGTTAGACAAATGGTTCAGGCTCAGAGACCCCTAGAGGGGAAGATCACAGATTATACCCTAGAGTCTTATGGCCTTCTTCACCATAGACATCACATTTATGTACCTTCTTCTGGTGGGTTGCATGATTTCATCATCCTTGAGGCTCATAGAGCACCTTATGCAGCGCACCCCGGAGTCAAGAAGTTACATACATATTTGAGACAACTTTATCATTGGTCAGGTATGAGGACACACATTGTTGAGATAGTGGCTAGATGCTTGGAGTGTTAGTGGGTTAAGGTGGAGCACCGTCATCTAGGTGGACTTCTTCAGCCACATGAGATACCAAAGTGGAAGTGGGACATTATATCCATGGATTTTATAGTTGGTCTTCCTATATCATCTCATCGCCACAATGCCATTATGGTGATAGTGGATAGGTTGACTAAGGTAGCCCACTTCTCACCCATATGTACTACTTTCACAACACCTGTAGTGGCACAGGTATTTCTGAGGGATATTGGTAGACTTCATGGTATTCCATGCACGATCATATCAGATAGGGACTCACTCTTTACTTCATCATTTTGGAGGGAGCTTTAGACTGCTTTAGGGACTAGGCTCAATTTCAGCATAGCATATCACCTAGAGACAAATGGTCAGACTGAGAGGGTTAATCAGGTGTTAGAGGACATGCTACGCATGTATGTGATGGATCATCAGGTTAGGGGGGAGGAGTACCTATATTTAGTTGAGTTTTCCTATAACAATGGGCATCATTCTTCATTGGGTATGCCTCCATATCAGGCCTTGTATGGAAGACCTTGCAGGACGTCGTTGAGCTAGGATAGGATTGAGTTTAGAGTTTCTATTGGTCCAGAGTTGGTTAGATAGATGGAGCAGCAGGTAGATCTAATTAGGCAGTGTCTTAGAGAGGCCTAGGATGGACAGAAGAAGTATGCAGATGCTGGGAAGATTGACAGAGAGTATCTGATTGGGGACAGAGTCTTTTTGAGAGTGCGGCCGCATAAGAGCCCAATCTATTTTGGAAAGGGTTCTAAGTTGGCCCCTCGCTTTGTCAAACCTTTTGAGATTTCAGAGAGGATAGGCCTAGTAGCATACCATTTAGCTTTGCCACCTAGCCTGTCAAGCATCCACGATGTCTTTCATGTGTCTATTTTGAGGAAGTATATATATGATGAGTCTCATATTATTGATTGGGATACTTTATAGGTGGAGTTAGATGGACAGCTAGATTTGGAGCCAATACGTATTTTGGCTCGCAGGACCCTGGCCCTTCGAGGTCGAGAGCTGGACTAGGTTAGGGTCCAGTGGGATTTCTATGACAAGGTCACAACATCTTGGGAGGACAGAACATAGATGAGAGATCAGTACCCCCATCTTTTTGATGAAATCTAGGAGGAAGTTCATTCCTAGGGGGGAGGATGTGAGGTCCTACCCCGACCCATCTTAGCTCGATAGTTGTTTGACATTTGATTCATATGGATGATACTTTGATTAGAGATATTTGACCTATTTTGGATTATGATTTGCTATCATTAGACCTTATGAGATTATTTTTATAGATTTATATGATGATGATGTTAGTCATACTCTTTATATGCTCATTTTGGTTCCATGCTTATATATGATATATGAATTTTATATTCTGCATTTGTTACATCATCTTACAGAATAGTAAATGTTGATGGTATCAAGGTTCAATGATTAACTTAGGATTACATGCTTATGTGAAAATTGAATTGATATTTCAATGCTTGAAGAATTAGGGTATAATGTGGATTATAAAGGAAAAGGTCAACAACACACAAAAATTTTAACTTTAATGACATAAAAATGGCATTTATGTTTAAAATGAGGAATGTTTGAGTGTCTTTAGGGGATAGAGGCTTACGAATTAGACTTCATTTTCTTGTATATTCTAGAATTCTGGAGTGAGAGGAGGACTAGAGGGATTTGTAAGTAGATTGGAGAAGGAAAGCAAGCTAGGAGTCAAGGGAAGATCTTCTACAACCTTCCAATTTTCCATTGCTTAGGAGAAGGTTGGTGGCTCTATCATGTAATTGTTGTGTAGTTGTAATGAGAAGATGAACTTGTGTAAATTTTGTAAATTGAAGTATCTTGTGGGTGAATCTTGTATTGAGTAGTTTCACTGTGAGTTTATGATTGTAATCTTGTTTTATCTTCATGTTTTGTTTCATGTTTATGGGTGTGCAAGTTTACTCCTCATCCTTGGGAGGATTTGAGGAGGACTTGGAATGAAGGGCCTAGTTGAGAATTCTTTATGTATGAGAACTTGGATGTATGAGCATCCTTGAGGGCCTTCTTATGTTTGTATGGGGGTCATAAGGGATGTGTTGATGCTCATGGAGTTGAGTTGTATGTTTGGAAGGGCCTTGTGAAGGCATGTGAGATTTTATTGAAATTCATGTTTTGGTATAAGAAAGTTGTCTCCATATGAGAAGTTTCCACCTTCAACCATCTATGGATCCAATTTTGGAATCCTTTGTGCAAGATTGGGAAGGGAGTTATTTGTGCATGATTTTGTTTCAATTTTGTGGTTGAATGTTTATGTATGTGATGTTTATTTGTAACCCATCCAATTCTTGTTTCCCCTAGCTCGAGGGTGGCCATGAAATGGCCTAGGCTAGGAGGTGAGCCTCCATGGTCATGTGGAAAGAATCTTGTGTTGTAGGTTTTGCATACTTGGTGTGAAGTTGAAGTACATATTTGAAGATAAAAGTTATGGATGAGAAAATTTTAAGGAATGTTTTAGGAGTGTTAAGCCTAAAAGGTTTTCCTCTACTCAAAATGTTTTTCCATGTGTGTAACGTAAAAGAACAAGTGTTGGAGTCAAGGCTATAATAATATCCTCTTTGAATTAAGATATTTACTAATTGTATAACAAATTAGTGCATAGTAAATTATTTGCTTCTTTCAAGTTTCTGTTCCTGCAACTATAAAGAAATTGTTGTGCTTACAATAATTTTGTTCTAGTATAAAAATGCTTAGTTTGTTCCTTTATTTATAATCCTGCAAATCATACGATTTTGGAGTGATGAAGTTAATTTTGTATAGCAAATATTGTCTGAAAATTTTGTTTTGGAAAAATTTAAATTCCTTGTAAGTTTTATTTTTTTATTAAAATAAAGTAAACTGTATGCTAGGCAAACTAAGTAAGAAGTTATTAATTAAATTTTCTTCTTGTTTATTCTCACATATAAGTAAATAGATTATTCTGTTAAAACATTGTTAAATAGAATTAACTACTTGTTGTTTAAGGATATTATTTTCTAAATTCATTGTTCTACAAAAAAAAAACCATGCAATTCTATGATTAGATTCCAATGTTCTCACATTTTAAATTCATCTGTTAAAATTTAATGTCTACCTTATAGTTTCCAATAACTAGGAAATTAGAATACATTATATTTTCATGACAAATTCTATATATGTATTTATATAAATCTTTAGTATGACATATATATACTAAATTTTACACTACAGAAAATATTATGCTTCAAATCATTTTCTCTTGTAAAAAAAATTCTGAACATTGAATATATATATTATACTTACATATACACCACTAAATATATATATATATATATATATATATATATATATATATATATATATATATATATATATATATATATATATATATATATATATATATATATATATATATATATATATATATATATATATATATATATATAAACATAAACTATTCTGATGATAATATATATATACTATGTAAATATTACTATATAAATAGGTTTAAAGAAATTATTCATAGCAGAAAAGTATATTTATTAATGTATATAATAATATATACAAAAACATGTATATATTATTATATACATTATAGATTAGCATTTTTAAAAAAGTTATTATAAAAAAAAATATAATCAAATTTTTTTTGAGGGGTCGAAACCCCCTGGTCCCTGCGCATAGAGGATGTGGGCGGAGGAGATTCAGCTCCCGTCATCTACACATTGTGTGCGAAGGGCCTCAGCCCCTATGCACACACTGTGTGCGGCGGTGGAGCTTGGCTCCCGCTAGGGGCTTCAGCGGCGACCAGGCCACATGAGCGGTGGTCGACTGTCCGCTCAAGTTTTTTTTTGAATTTTTTTTCTTATGTAAAAAAATTACAAACCAAATAGAAAACATTAACCCAGTTTGTTTATTTTCAAAAAAAAAAATTTAAAATAGAAACCCAAACGAAAATAAAATATGGGTACCCAAATCTATTACATGATTTTCGATTCAATCTTAAACCAGGGATTGAAGTTTTTTTTTTTTAAAAACCCTCATTTCATTTTATAATAAAAAAATTTAATAAAAATAACACAAAGCAAGACCATATTTTAATTTTAAAAGCTGAATCTAAATCTTACAGCACAAAGAAATAAAATTGATAAAAAGAGAAAATTACCCAGAACTTGGAATCTATAGGTAAAGATACAGAATGAAGAAAAAAAAATTATCCAGATGTTGTGATCTATGGGAGAAGATGACCCAAAGGATTTATTAGTATACCCTATTTTCTGTATTCAGAGTTCATATGAAAATAAGTGTGAATATGCACACCATGTATGTGCATATTCACACATGTTCTCATATGAGAGCACCAGTAGAAACTCCCTATGATCTTCTTCTTCTTTCCTCCAACCTGCAAGTGAAGAAATGAAGGCATTAGGGTTCCAATATGTTTTAATAAGGGCACAAACCCTAATTTTGAATTAGGGTTTGGAGGGCCTTTTGAATATACTTTCTTTTATTTTGGAGACATTATTTTCCCTTTATAAATTGATAATGTCTTAAGTCATAGCCTAACTTTATTTTTGTATATAGGGAATATTTCTAGTTGGAAAAATTTATAATTGTTTCTTTCTTATAAGTTTGATTAACTTCAAAGTTATATGTTAGTTTTTAATGAACGAAGTAGTTATCATTATGTTGTTATTTTTTTTAAAAGAGAACTATTATGTTGCAATTTAAATTATTTTATTCGAAAAGTTTAACTATTGACGTCAATAAAATTATGATAACGACTTTTATTTTCTTTAGCAAATTTTTGTAAAAAATTGAAAGATTAATAAGTTGCAAAAATATTTTATAATATTTGGGGATGGGGTTTATGATTTTATTTTTTATTTAATTTTAAAAGAAATGTGTTGCCAGGGTAGTTAATAAATATCAATTTATTATTTTGAGATTTAATTCCCTTAGTATTTCTAATCTCAATTTAACACAAATTTATTATGGGTAAATTATGGAATTTATTTTAATGAAGTAATTAACATTATAATTAACCTTAGAATTAATGAAATAATTAACCTTAAAATTATTTTAATTAGGTGAAGAAACTTAGTTTATATGAGTATCAACTAAGGTTAATATTTGATTGTTTTATGCTAAAACTTTTTTTTTATTTGATTAAAATCATTCCTTTTAGATTCTTAGGGTCATTCCATTTTACCCTTAGAACTAACTCGGATTGATTAGGGAGTTGTCATCCCTTTATTATATCCCTTCTCTTGTCACCTAATGTCTTCCACCATATAGGGGACGAAGGCACGCCATCTCATGTCTCATGTTCCCTTATTTGATGTTGGGTGACTAGCCCATGTGAGTTATCGATCTTGAAGCTTCGCATCGATAGACTAATGGGTAACCGAATCGTCGTCAAGTATTCGTTTAGTGTTTCAAAAAAAAATTATTGTTGTATTTTTGTCTGATAATTTTGGACATTACTTTGCATACCCTATTTAGTATATCGGCAATAACTGATATTTCACAAATACTTCAACATAAAAAAATTCCGAACAGGACTACAATCATTTTCTTTAATGACGAACCCACTTCAGTAATTACTTACAAAAAGGTTAGTCGACATCAGCCAGCAGCTCAAGTATTGTCTTAACATATTACACTAGTAACTAGAATAGCGTTATACTGGTAGATCTTGTATTATTGATAATCAGCCATAGCAGTTACAGGTATTTTTATTTACTTATTGTAAGTGGGATCCATTTAAGAAAACCACCATTTAAGTTGAAGATGAGTACTTAGCCTTGTAGTCCTTCCAGAGCTGATCAACAGATTTGCCTGTGAGACCACTAAAGTATCGCAGGTCCCATCCAGGAGCTAACTTAGCGTTCATCTTTGCAACAAAACCAGGTTTAATGCTCTCACAATACTGCAAGAAATAGGCAGTAACCTCGTAGCCATGGTCCCATTTGTCTCCACTGCCTGGCTTCATCCAGTGAGAAGGAGCCAACCCAGCAGTGAGCCTCACATAATCTGCAATGCCTTCGATGAGCCCACCGGGGGCATTTCCATGGCCGTCCCACTGCCACACGTGTGTCATCTCATGGTACAAAACTCCTCTTATTTCTGCCTTCACGTCTTTGGTGTAGTCAGCAACATACTCTGCGCTAAAGTGGATTTCATCTCCATTCGTATACGCGATTCCGCTCATGCTTTCCACAATCAGAGTAACTTTACTCACCTTCTTCCTACTTGCAGGTGACTGCTGGTGGAAGGTGTTCCAGATAAAACTAGTGGAGGAGTTCATGATTTCCAGAGCTCCGTCATTGCCGACCTGTTGATTGAATCGATCACCGCCTGGGGTTCCTTGCGCTGAATTAGTGAATTCGAATTCCAGTGCTACAGCACTCTGCTCAATTAATAATGTGACTCCCAGAAGGACGAGCATGAAGCGAAGCCTAGCAGCCGAGGCATCAGCCATTTTTGGGAAAAAACACTCAAATTTCTAAGAAACAAATCACTGATTATTATAGCAAGATTATATTATGGATAAGCGGGGAAGTAGAAATTAACTAGGCCTTTGTTTGTAAACGCAAACTCTTCCATTACATCGGGGAGAAGTCACTAGTCCACCTTACCAGTGGAAACAATAATCACATTCCATTAGTTTAAATCATTCTATCCAACATTGTGTATTAATGTGGATTTTTTAAAATCTAATTTAATCTGACTGTATTCTACATTTTTCTTCATGTATATTTGTCTGCACATCACTGCATCTTATCCACGTCAATTTCATCTAGAAGGACTCAATTTCAAACTGTACTTCAGCCTTTGTAGGTGGCACTTTTATTTTTATAACTTTTTTTTTGAGTGGAATGCCATCATAACATGCACCGTCTAGGATAAGAGGCAGCGACTTTTAATAAAATATTCAAATATTTGAAACAAATACTATCGTATCTTGAACTTTATTTAGTGGAATACCATCACAGCTTGCACTTTCTATGATAAAAGGAAGCAGGCCAATAATAAAATTTGTAGGTGCACTACTTTCTTCGCTATGCAACAAGAAAAGTATGAGTCATTTATCATCTTTTTCGATGGTCATTATGGCATTCTGCTGTTAAAAAATACTACTGTATTTTAAAATGTTTATCCAGTCACTAAAAAATAAATTCAGATGACTTTGGTTTATAAAAGATTGGGTGAGTTGGACATGGAATCTAAGTAAAAATACAAAAGGTTTTTAAGAAAAAATTTAGTTGGAGAAGATGCTTGAATTTCAGATTTGAATGTGAACAAAATATTACTTTCATCTCCAATTGTATACGCGATTCCATTCATGCTTTCAACAATCAGAGCGACTTTTCTCACTTTCTTCCTACTTGCAGGTGACTGCTGGCGGAAGGTGTTCCAGATAAATTTGGTGGAGGAGTTCATGATTTGCAGAGCTCCGCCATTGCCGATCTGTTGATTGAATCGATCGCCGCCTGGGGTTCGTTGCGCTGAATTAGTGAATTCGAATTCCAATGCTTCAGCACTGTGCACAATTAATAATGTGACGCCCAGCAGCCGAGGCAGCATCCATTTTTGAAACATCATTTAAATTTCTAAGAACGAATCACTGATTATTACAGAAAGATTATATCATCGATAAGGAGTGAAGAAGAAATTCTGTAGGCCTTTTCTTGTGAACACAAACTCTTTCATTACATCGGGGAGAAGCCCACCTTACCAGTGGATATAATAATCGCATTCCATTAGTTTAAATCATTCTATCCAAAATTGTGTATCGACATGGACATTTTAAAATCTAATTTAATCTGTCTTACAACGATTTTCTTAATATTTTCTGTTTAACTCCAATTTCCACAACGCTGCATCTTATCCACGTCAATTTCATCCTACAAGGATGTAATTTGAAACTGTACTTCAATTTTTCTAACTTTGTTTGAGTGGGATGCCATCATAACATGCACCATCTAGGATAAAAGGCAGCGACTTTTAATGAGATATTGAAATATTTGAAACAATGCTATCGTACCTTGAACTTTATTTAGTGGAATACCATCACAGCTTGCACTTTCTATGATAAAAGACAGCAAGCCAATAAATATTTTTGTAGGTGCACTACATTTTTCCCCATGGCAAGAAAAGTATGGGTCATTTATCATCTTTTTGGATGGTCATTATGGCGTTCTACTAATAAAAAATAGTATAGTATTTTAAAATGTGTACGGTGTCATTGAAAAAAATATTACTGACTTTGATTTAGATAAGATAAGGTGAGTTGGACATTAGAATCTAATTAAAAATATAACTAATTTTTTTTTTAAATAATAATAAAAATGAGTTGGAGAAGATGCTTGAATTTCAGATTAGATATAGTGAGTTTATATCATTATAAAATGAATTATATTAATAATCAATCGTATTTTAATGAATATTTTTTATGTGACTCATGTGATATGTTTAATATATTTATTTGTTAAGGTGGAATAACGTATCTTATATGAACATGCTATATTGTACAATAATTCTAACTATGTTGTAGCTCTTTATTTTTAATTTGAGGAAATACTTTGAATTCATAAGTACAAATTATTAACTTTTTATGTATTAATTCTTTGTCAATAATTAAATGTTCTAATTGAAAGAAAATGGCAGAGCAGTCGAGCGAGCAACAACATAGAGCAATTTTTCGCAAACACCAGGGGTTTCACTACAGGGATGGCTTCGGAGCATGGTGGCCATTTAAAAGAAGAAGGGATCAAGTTAAGAAAGGCTATAGGTGAGGAGAGTTCAATACGATTCATGGAGAAAAATGGGCTAGGGTTTCTAGTTTTGAGAATTTTGGGAATGGGAGGGACAAAAAAGTGCAAAATAGGTCTACAAATGCTCAACATGGGAATCAATTTGAGACATTGAATATTAGAGGGGAAGGTCAATTTCAATAATATTGAGGGGAAATTTTGGCATCCAAAGAAGGTTCAAGTGCATGAAAGCCCTGTGCAAGTAACCTCTAACATTGAGCACTATAGTGAGGTCTCTTTATTAATAAATGGACTAGAAAGGAATGAATCTGTTACATTTTTTAAGTTCATGACTTTTTCATGAAACGCAGGGGGTGGGTGGGGGGTGGAATGGTCAAATTATTCCAAGGTGAAATCTTGGTGTGATCACCAATGGGGTGAGATCAGTTCCTTGAAAACTTTGGCAAATGGGTTTTTTCAGGTTACATGATATAATGAACATGATAGGGAATGAATAATGAACAGTGGTCCCTATATAATGGATAGGAAGAGTTTAAATTTGAAAAGATGGAAAGAAAATTTTGAGGATCTAATAGGTGCTATCTAAGGGAAAGGGTAATAACACATAATTGAGTGACTTTTAAAGATATCCCCTATCTCTCCAATAAGAAACTTGGATAGATCCTTTGAAGGAGTAAGAGATTCTAGTTGAGTAGTGGTTGATTTAGCTTTAGAGTATGAGAGAGAGGATGAGTAGGAGGATGGTGAACTCTTCAGAATTGAGGACAAGATCAAGGTGATAGACAAACAAATTCTCAAATAAACATTATCTCAAGATTGTAAGGTTAAATTTAGTGAAAAAGAAGTTCAAAGGGGATGCAAAAACAATCAAGATAGGTTGGTTATGGATGGAAGTACCTCCAATCAAAGAAACTTTATGAGATCAATAAAAGGATATGCCTTTTCTTCAGATCCATGAAGGTCCTATCATGGAATGTCCTAGGGGTTGCATTTCCCTTGACAAATTGTGTTTTTATCGTGAGATTTTTTTATCAAACTAGACTAGACTTAGTGTTGTTACAAGATACACAGATTAAGGAGGAGGATTCTTGTTAGTTTAGTAGATGTTTCAGTAGATGCAAATGTCATTTCGTGGGTGCTCAGGGAGGTTTAGGTGTCTAGTGGAATGTCTCTACAGTGGATGCGGATATATTTAGGAAGGAGAAGTCTTGGTAGTGGCTTTGTGTGGGGTTAAAACAACTCTACATTAGTATTTTAATCATTAATATTTATGGTCATAGTAGAGATTCTCAAAAGAGTGTGTTATGGTTGGAATTATCAGGAATTATAGCTAATAATCATAATGATATTTTCTTATTGGGGGGTATTTTAATGCTCTTTTAAAACCAATATATAATTTAGGAGTAGGCTCGATGGGTCAAAGTCATAAGGAATTCAATAACTTTATCTTAGATAATGGTTTGATTGAAGTTTCTTTCAAAAAAGATAATTTTATGTGGACAAATAAAAGTGTTGGTTTCCTCAATATAGTTGAAAAGCTAGATAGGTTTTTGTAGCTAGTCACTAGACTATGAAGCAGTAGATTTGTGAAGTTGAGATCCTCTCAATTGTGAATTTGGATCACTATCTTTTTTTTAGGATTCAAGATGATGCTACCCTAGATCAGTGTCCTTTCAAGTTTGAGGCAATGTGGTTCAGGGATGAAGGGTTTACTAACTTCATTAGGGATTGGTGGTTAAATGCACTAAAAAGAGAAGATAACAAAGCTTTTATTTTCTATAAAAAAAATTCAATTCTTAAAAGGGAAGCTAAAATAGTGGAATTGAGAGCATTTTAAAAAATATTTTGTCGATAAATTCAAGGTTTAGCAGGCACTATACTCTTTAAATGAAAATGTGATAGAGGATGGTATGGGGAAAGTTGATTTCCTTCTTGAGAAATAATTAAATAGGGATTGTGATGAAATTCTAGGTAGAGAGGAGGTGCCTTGGAGGTAGAAATATCTGTAAAAATGGTTGAAAGAAGGTGATATAAATACAAAACAAATTCATAACTCAGTTAAGGTTAGGAGGGATTTTTGTAATTTTTTCTCAATTAAAGGTGTTATTGGTGAAGATTATGGGTAAACATACAAACCTCCGTCACAGTAGAGGACAACCAACATGTTTTGGCTAAAGTAGGTTTCGGTCGAACATATTTGGTCGAATAGTATCTGGCCAATTTAAACAATTGGCATCCATGTGGTGCCACCTAGAGCCACCTGGCGTGGCATGGTGCCATGGTTTTGACCAGAACTAGTTCGGCCAAACCATTTTCGACTGAACTAGGTTTTGACCGAAACTTGGAAAACCTATATATTCTCCCCATAGTGCTCTAAGCTCCTCATTTCATCCATAGTAGTTTTCTAGAAACTAAGGAGCTCTTGAGACTTTTGGCCAGACCAAGTAGGTTTTCTTTTTTGGAAATATTTTTTTAAGTTTTTTCATTACGTATATACACATATTAATTAATTTAATGATTATTAGGATAATTTGTAGTGATATTATATTTATAAAGTTGATTAATATGTTTTATTTAATATAGTTATCATTAGTTAACCAAAGTTGAAATCTAGTTTACTTAGTTAATCATAGTTAACCTTAGTTAAATTTTGTTAATATAGTTAACTTTTAGCTATCTTATTCATATTTAGTTAACGTAGTTAACCATAATTCAAAGCTATACAAAATTAATTTTAACCTTAGTTAGTTTCATATTTCAAACTTAGTTAACTTAGTAAAACTTAGATAAGCTAGTTAACCATACCTTAACAAACATAGTTAACCTAATCAACCTTGATGTACTTCAAACCTACTTAAAGTTTAGTTAACATAGTAAAAATTAGTTAACCTAGTTAGTTCCACACTTCAAACCTAATTAATCTAGAATAAAATTTTAATCATGTACATGTTTGCATTTTATTTATCTGAGTTACATAGAAATGTGATTTGTGTACATGTACACACACATGTACATATATAAATTTATGGTTAAATTATAAATTTATCATTCAGTTTTTTGTCATGTTTACATTAAATCTGTAGTTCATATTTAATTTTTAAATGTAATGTAAAATGTTTAACAAGTTCACTTTGAATAATTTGAAACATTATAAATTTATGAATGAGCCATATAATTTACGTTTCATGTAAAAACATCACTAGATACATAGTTTAGATATAACTAACCATAATTGAAATCTAGTTGACTTAGTTTTAACCGTAGTTAACCTAGTTAACCTTAAATTTTAAATTTAGTCAAATTTATCAATCTAACCTAGTTAACCTTATATTTAGATGTTTT